>PVIC010022266.1:0-27750 GCA_004025085.1 Thryonomys swinderianus | reverse complement strand
TGAGGGGAAGGAATAAATATGATACAGAAAGAAAATAAAAGAGCATGTATAAGGGGGGAGGAGGGGGGAGTGGGTAGGGATATGGGTAAAAATGAGAATTAACTTGTGGCATATACTGGTACAAATTTCCCAATGTTATATGTGATTTTGAGATGTATATAAATTGTACCAATAAAGAATTCAATTAAAAAAATATAATAGTTCTAGAGTTTACTGATTTAACTCTCACTGTAACACTGAAATAAATATTTGCATTTTATTTGACAGTATCTGTTTCTAATTCTGGTTACTGAATTTATTCATTTAACAAGAAGATATTGATCACAAAATATACCCTATACAGTAAGGTAGACTTAAATAAATGCCTTCCTTCAGGTTCTCTGTTTATTGGCATACGACCCAAATGCCAATCAACTCTAGAGAGGATAAAGAAGATGTGGTTTTGTTTTAGAAAAAATGGAGTATTATTCTACCATAAAGAATGATGAGATTGAATCATTTATACTCAAATGGACCTGCCTTTGGGACATGCTTATAAGTGAAATAAATAGGTCACAGATGTGCAAATATCGTATATTTTCTCTGATATGAGAAACTGAGGCTATAAATGTGTTGTAGATTGCATGATTGATATTGTGAAATTGTAAATATTTAAGCGGTAATGGGGCTTAGGGGTAAATAATGAAAGAAAAAAAATAATGTTAAGAAAAGGAAACAGTGCTTGTGTATATAGGGATGGGGGAGGTAGGGTGGGTAGGGGAGGGGGGAAAATGAGAATTAAGTTGTGTCATACACTGGTACAAATTCTCAATGTGGAGTGTAACTGTGATATGTATATATAATGTATCAATAAAATGTACCAATTAAAAAAAAGAATTACAAAATAGATTATTTGATAAGAAACTTCTTATTTTTTTTTTCTTTTTTTTGAGACAGGCTCTCGCTTTGTAGTTCAGGTTGGCTCTGAGCTCACTATGTAGTCCAGGCAAGCCTCGAACTCAGCAATCCTCCTTCTTCTGCCTCCCAAGTGCTGGGATGACAGGCGTGAGCCACCACGCCCGGCACTGTGGTATGTGGTATTGATTTCTGGTGGGCGTAAGTCTCCACACCCAGCATTGTATGTGGTTACTGGGGATGCAACTCAGGACCTTGCTCTGGCGAGGCAGGTGCTGGAACCACTGAGCTAACCCTCCGGCTCAAGCAACTTCATTTTTGAAGGAGAGGAAGAAAGGAAGAGACAGAGAGACTTAGAGAAAGAGAGAGAGAAGAGGAGGATGGCTATATAGTTCAGGCTGGTTTTGAATTTACTATGTAGCCCAGGCTGGCTTCAAACTCCAGGAGATCCTCCTGCCTCAACTGCCTGAGTGATAGGATTACAGGCATGTGCGGCCACACTCAGCCTGGTAAACAACTATTTATTTTACTTACACTATGATATATGCAATTCTATATTTTGACTCAACCCGTAGTTACCCTCAAAGCAATGGTTTGTAGTCATGTGAAAAAGCAGCAGATCACCCAAAATACACATAGACTCATAGGAAAACTTCTGAGACTTCCACTCCCATCTTCTCCCTCTGTGATTTACTATTTTGATTGTTCCTGGAGTTGTTCTGCAAATCTGATTATGCCACCTCGTTTCTTAAACGCTATGGCCTGCAGAAAGAAACAAGCTAATAACTTTAAAGTGTAAAGGGGTCTGTGATCTGATTCACAACTCCTTTGCAGCTTCACCCTTTCAGCCGTCCTCTTCCAAATTTATGATCCCTATTTTTTTTGCACAATTTTATATCTATTTTCCTTTTAGTATAATACACTTTCTACAGCCTTTGTCTCTATGTTGGCATCTTCATTGTTCTCCTTCAGGCTTCAAGGCATAGCTGAAACACCACTTCTGCATCCCTTTTAACATCAGTGTTATGCTAATGATCCTTACTTAGGTTTTACAGATTTCCTAATAGTCTTAGATGGGATGTATTGGTTTTAATGATTTATTTACAGATACTGTTAGATTGGAGGTGAGGTGTGTTATTGAAGCCCAGCCTACTGAAAATAATAAGGCATCCTGAGTATCATGAAGCTGTCTAAATTATTTAGTAAATTACTAATTTGGTAAACAATTGTCTACACAGTGGGAGTATTCTGCTTTTGGTGGACTCACTTCTGTTCCAGGATTGGGACACCATAGTATAATCATGGTAGCTGGTGCTACTTTTGACAACATCTTAAACCTATGAATTTCTCGATTCCCATCATGTGTCTAATCCCTGACACACAGAAAAGATACAATACATGTTTATTTAATGCACTGATGTAAACACAGGACTGCATCTCTTCCATACAAATCCAAGTTTTTACTTTAGCTCTCGACTATGCTTCTCTTCTCTCCTACTTTGAGAAAGTAATGTCTAGTATTTTAAGAGCTGGATTTTTGGTGATTAGAATTTCAAACACTTGTGCAGGCTGCATTTTTTTTTTTTTTTTTTTTTTTGCTTTTTGGAGACAGGGTCTCACTTTGTAGTTCAGGCTGGCCCTGAGCTCACTATGGTGCCCAGGCAAGCCGCCGCGAACTCAGCAATCCTCCCGTCTCTGCCTCCCGAGTGCTGGGATTACAGGTGTGCGCCACCACACCCAGCATTATATGTGGTAACCGGGGATCAAACTCAGGTCCTTACAGCTTGCGAGGCAGGTGCCAGAACCACTGAGCCAACCCTCCGGCCCTGCAGGCTGCATTTTGATCAGATAATCTAGCTAGCCTCAGGATAATAGCATATGCCCTTATATGTAAGGTATCAGCCAGGTACATAAACTTTTGTGCTGTGACTCTATGTAAATTTAGTTTTAAAATAGGTTAAACTTATCTATGATGATTGTGAACTTTCCATGACTATAAGAAATACCCAAGATAAATTAGTTTATAGAGAGAAATGGTCCTTAAGATTCATGATTTCACATGTTTGAGTCTGGCTTGATTGCCCTGCTCTTTTGTATCTGAGGAAAGTTATCAAATCATGGTACAGAAACACATGGTGGCATGTGGTGTGTTACCTGGTGGCAGGGAAATGGAAATGACGGAAGAGAAAGGGATCAGCATTCTTCAATGGCATCTTCCCAAGGGCCAGACCTCTCACTGGGTCACGATTCTTGAAGTACCCCCACCTGCCCAAATCATCAAAGTGAGGACCAGATCCTCAACTGTGAACCTTTGAGTAGAAACTCAAGATCCAAACCATAGTTGTGGGGATGTTGCTATCTGCATAAGGGCCTCATACTTTCTTCTGGGGCAGGGGGTATAGGAATATTCTGGAATTTGAACTAAATGTTAATATATAAACACATGTAAAAATTCACCAGGCTTCCAATGAAATATTACTACTGTAATTACTACTAATAGGTTTTCACAAATTATTCTGACTTTAAGACTTTCAATATGATATATGTCAACAAGCCTACCACACTCTCATTCACTGCTGAATGAGAGGAACATTCAGTGGCCTATAAAATGCTTACTTTTTTTTCTTATTCAAGAGGCTTTAAGGACCCACTGAAGCTTACCCATAGCCCACATTCTAATAATTTTTGTAGATAGTGTGATGGCCTAAGTTTTGACCTAATTTACACTTATTTGATAGGCCATCCTTGGAGAGCAGGGTCTAATGTACCACTGTGTAAGTGACTTATTTTGTCATTTGCTTGGTTGAAGAGAAAAAGTAAGAAGTGATGAAGTAAAACCCTGGTGTTGGAATTATAAGCCATTCCTTCTCTTTGGATCACCCATAGTGTAGAAAGTCAGCTGCCCTGCTTTGAAGACCTTGTCCAAATTGCCAAGTATTGAGGAACTGAAGCAGACTCCTTAAAACCACTTAACTGACCTTTTGAGCAGGTCCCCAAGTCCTGGTGAAGCCTTCACATATCTGCTGCCCTAGCCGGTATCTCAACTGTAACATCACCAGGGACAGAGCCAGAACCAGACCCTTATACCACTCTTAGATTCCTGACAGGACAAACTGGATAGGATAATGCTTATGTGTTGTTTTCCATTACTAAGGTTTTTAAAACTTGATTTTATTGTTACATTTTATATGCACATCATGATCATACTTGTCATTGAGAATTTGTACCCATATATGACATGACTTATTTCTCATTTTTCCCCATTCTCCTGCCCACCCTATATACTTAAACTTGGTTTCTTTTTTTAACCAAAAAAAACTTTTTCTTTCCCTTCTTTACTTACCCCAACCCCCTTTTTCTCTTTGAATATTTTTTATTTCCCAATATCTATCATACATTTTAGAACTCATTTACCTTTTCAGTTTCTCATAAAAGAGAAAAGATACAGAATGTGCACATCTGTGACCTATTTACTTCACTTGAATATATCCTCAAGGTACACCATTACTAAGTTTTAACAAAATATTTTATGGATATTTAGATAGCTAAAATATTAGAAAATTACCACTCAGGAAAGTTAAATGACATGTGTGGGATTACATAGAGAAAGATTTAATCTGATTATTCACTGCAGAGAAGCATCTGGTACAGGCTACCTATGAAGGGAAGAGAGGTTTATTTTGGCTTACAGGTCTGAAGGAAGAGCGTCTTCATGGCTTGCCTCTGGTAAGGGCGGAAAATGGCAGTGGTGGAAACTTATGGCAGAGCAAGCCCTTTCATGAACCAGGAAATAGAAAGATAGACAGAGATGGACACACACACAGACAGACAGACAGACACACACACAGTGGAGTATCACATCTACTCTGAAGACATGCCTCAAGTAACCCAAGGGCTTCTTAGTGGCCTCCAACTCCCACAGGTTCCACCACCTTCCAGTCGTGCCACTCTGGGAACAAGTCTTCCTCCTGTGGCCCTTTGGGGAACAGTTCCTGTGGTTAGGCTACAACAAATGCGTGACTCTCACACCTTTTGAAATTAATAGAAGGTATATTTTTGTAAAGTTTGTAAGAATGGTTTTGACACATTGTAAACTGTCAGCAGTGTTACCTGTTAAATTACTGTTATTCACAGTTTACCTCTACCCACTATAAACCAATATAAAATATATATAACTTTATGTATTCCCCACTATTCTTAACTATCATTAAAATTTTGCATAAAAGGTAGATCTGCTCCAACCACAGTGTTCAAAGCTTGATTTTTTTTTTTGGGGGGGGGAGTTGATGGAAATGCAGGCCTTCTGTCAGAGAAGCTGATGTTGCTCTGCCCATGGATGCTCCAAAGCTTCCTCAAAACTTGAATTCACCCTGACAGTGGGCTGAGGACAGGTGTCAGAGTCAAAGGGCAGTTATAACTTTGGGATGTAAAGAAGTGGGGCTTCAAAGAAGAGCTCGTCCTTTCCTTTGCTATGGAAATCATAAAGACTGGAAGGACATAGCTTTTGCATACTTCTGTTGAGTCATCAAACAGCAGAATTGGCTAACTGGTGGGGCTATTAGATACGTGGTACTTTTCATTGCTTTTATACTCTTTAATTTGTCACTGAAAACTTATATTTTGTCTAACTTCCTTTCTGAAACAAGAATTGAGCAGTGGATATCTGCTATACTAAACAGTGTGGAAGCATACACACCTACATGAGCAGTTACTAAATCTTTTTCTGGTCCATGAATAATTTAAGGAGAATGATTGCTGTTTGTGTGAACCTTCCACTTCTGTTCTCCAGAACTTCAGTCATTTACACAGGGAAAAGATGAGTGTATGTTTTTGTGTGGAACAACAAACTCTTTTTTAATTCTGTGGAGATTTAATTTTTCAAACTTGGTTCAAAAGAAGAAATGATATGCTGGAAGAAAAGAGTAGAAGAGGAAGAAGAAGAAAATAAGGGAATAAAGGAGAATCAGAAGTTCAGAGGATGTAGTAGTGGAAAAAGCATAGTTTTACAAATGGTAGGCATTTGTATTTCTTCAGTGGAATTCATTAAGACCTCCCCATTTCACTCGACATCAGATAGTCAGTCTTTGGTCTAAGAGGGTATATTATCTAAATTAAAATTTGCTCTTGAGGTTTCTCCAAACTATATGCTTAGGCAAAGAAATAAATAAGATAACAAGCATAATTTAATAGGAAATTCACTTAATACATATTCCTACCTTCACATTTATCTCACATGCTTGTTTCAAAATAGTTTTGCAGGATTTTTAATTTTATGTCTTCCTTTTTGTGGTACTGAGGATTGAACCCAGGGCCTTTGCACAAAAGTATACTTGCAGCTCTTTTGTGATCACTATGTTTGAAATTTGAAACAGAGTTTCCCTAAATTGCCTAGGCTGGGCTCAAATTTGGCAATCCTTCTGCCTTACCTTCTCAGAGTGCCAGGATTACAGCCATACACCACCATGCCAAGCCTGAGAGGTCTCTCCTGCCCTTCTTCCTCCTTCTTTTTCTTCCTTTTCCTCTTCCTCTTTCTGCTCTTCTTCTATTTTGGAGGAAAATTTATTGGGGATTAGGAATGAAGAATAAGAATAGCTCCTGAGAGACAGAAGTCCCCAGAGTCTTGCTTAAGACTCATCTTTGAAGACCTCTGATTCAGGGTTTTTTAAGTGGAGATAAGCTATTTACTGTCCAGATAAAAACACAACTTCCATCTGTGCATGGCTGCAACAAATCATGTATATTTTGAAATGTTCATGTTTTCCTCATACACAGCCCAAGATGATACTGTTGGGTAGTTTTCAAATGATGTATAAAGCTGATGAAAGAAATTCACAGAATAAAATTTAAAATTCCTGAGGCTATGTAATTTTTAAAAACATTTTTATTCTGCTTTTTTTTTTGAGACAGGGTCTTACTATATAATTCAGGATGGCCTTGAATTCACTATGTAGAATCCTCCTGTTTCAGCCTTTAGAATTCTGGGATTATAGACTTGTGCACCCACAACTGGTAGGGCTGTGCAAATATAAATTCAATTTTGGGTTGTCATTGGCATTTCTATTTATTTAAAGGCTTTTCTTAGTATGTACTTTTGAGTTGGGTGACCTGTTACTTATATTTAGCATAAATAACTTTAGAAAATTTTAAATTTTTAAAATCTTATTAAAAGTAAAACTAGTTTATAATCAAATAATATGAAATTAACAGTAGTTACTACTCTGTATATTGTAATCTTTTGAGGACAAGTCATGAATCAGAAAGATTCTTAGAAGAAACAAAGAGGTAATAATGTGTAGTAAGGAATATTTGGCCAGAGGTCATGTTCTCTGACATCCTAAACTTAGAGAAAAGGCTACAGAAAAAACTGGTATCATTTTTCATCAATTGGCAGATAATTTGTATATAGAATATGTAAGTTCTTTAATAAATTATCAAGGGGCTGGAGATTTAGCTCAGTGGTTCCCATGCCTACCTGGCAAGCACAGGGTCCCTGATTTGATCCCAGTAACCACATACAATGATATGATCTTGGGCGTGGTGACTCATGCCCGCCAGCAATCAGAACCACACTCCACAATGCTGGGCATGATGGCTCACGCCTGTAATCCCAGCATTCAGGAGGCAGAGGCAGGAGGATTGCTGAGTTCAAGGTTTGCCTGGGCTACATAGTGAGCTCAGGGCCAGCCTGAACTACAAAGCGAGACCCTGCCTCTAAATAAATAAATAAATAAATAAATAAATAAATAAATAAATAAATAAATAAATAAGTGAATGAATAAATAAGCAAGCAAAAGGCTACAAAAACTAAAAAGCAATAATAAGTCTATCTGCTCAAAAATGCACTGCATAAAGTGTACTGCAATTACAAATATATTGAGAAGCTTGATTTTATTAAGTTTTAGTTAAGTGGAAATTAACATCTCATGAAATAAACACACTCAGCATAAGAGCTAATTTTTCAGGACAACTGAAAACAGAGTTGGTGCCTTCACAGAGAAAGGTAAATTCAGTTGATGGCAGGGTGATGGAAAGAGTCTGCTTTGAAACTGACTTCTAAAATTAAATGTGTACATATCCATGACTTCTAAAATTAAATGTGTGCATATCCAGTTTCATTCCTAAATTTGTACAGGTGAGAACCAGATCAACATGACCAGAGATAATATAAGACTTTTCAGGAAAAAAATACTTGTAAGCATTAAAAACTGGAAATACTCCACATAATTGTCAGTATAAATAATATAATATCTATTATTAAAAATACAGAGCATGGATAAAGAATGAAGTACTGTAGCTCTAACTGCTATAATGCTTTGGCAAATAAGGTAAGTACAAAGGAGATATTAAAGTGGAAATTTCAAAGCTATGCTAAATGTGGTTTATATTAAAAGAAAAGTTGCTATATCTGACTTAAGGAAAAGGCTTTCTAGATTATTTCTTTTCTTTAGTGCTGCGGCTTATGGTCTGAGGACATTTACTTCGTGATAAATCACTGAACACCTGTGACATTCATTTTTCTGGCTTACAAATTATGAAACACAAAGAATAGCAATTAACACCAGCAAGAGTTATGATGGCTACTGTTTTAAAATGTCATATTCCCCTCTTTTTGTAATAAATACCATAAAGTATTATTGTCATGATAATTTTGCTAGGTGTATATTCCTACTGTCATTTGTATATAAAGACTGACCATCAGAGAAAGGATGAGACTTGTTACACCACAGGTCAGTCTTGCAGAACTAGGAAAAGACAGAATTGAGATTCTGCTCCAGAACCAGGATTGAGGCCAAACCATGATTTGTCCTAACTTTGCCAGATTATTATTAGTCATAAATATAATTTCTAGTATATTTTATGGAACTTCTAGATTAATATACTATCCATGTATTTACTAGAACACTATTGTATCTTTTCCTAGAAAAAGCAAAGTTTGGTAGAGAAGTTTGTTCACTATCATGAGAGGAAAAGTTCTGGGATGGCAGCATTATTTTCAGCTGCCTGCTGTCCCCTAGCCTTCGTGCCTTGCCTCAAGCCAGACCAGCCTCCTTTGGACATATTATGCCACAGAAGGTTGACCTTGTTGGAGTAATCCATGGTCAAGTTATCTTATGAACTGTTCTTCAGATTCCTGGCTCTCATTCTAGATGTTGTCTCCATGCTTTGTAGTTCAGTTCCGTTTCTTCCTATCATCCCAAGATCCCAGTGTCTAGATGTCTTCCTTTTGCATTTTCCTTCTTCTCTTCCCTTCTTTTCCCTTTCCTTCCCAATTCTTTCTGTTCTGTTCTCCTTTTCTTCTTTTTTGTGTGTTACCAGAAATGATTGAACCCATTGATACTCTACTATTGAGTTACATCTCTAGCCCTTTTTATTTTTTTGTTTATTTTTATTCTGAGACAGGGCTTCAGTAAATTATCTTGATTAGGTTCCAACTTACGATTCTCCAGCCTCCTTTCTCCAGGGTGCTGGAATTACAGGTATGTGCCACGCACCTGGCTCTCCTTGAGCTTTTCTAGGAGAGAAATTGGGATTAGAATTAGTAGTGGTATTCATATTGCAAAAATTCAAAGTTATGTATAGGGGGTAGGGGTTTGTGGGGTGGATAGGGATATGGGTAAAAATGAGAATGAATCCATGCCATATACTGGTACAAATTCCCTAATGTTGAATGTGATTGTGAGCTGTATATAAAATGTACCAATAAATAATTCAATTAAAATATTCACAATTATGAAGAAGTTAGTTTTGGGAGAAAAGTAGGATTCCTGCCTGAAGTAAATGCAGAGGAGGATTTAAACTCTTGAGCCTTCTTATAAAGAAGTTATTCTAGCTCAACATGGTGGCACAAATTTTTAATACCAGCCTTCTGGAGGCTGAGGCAAGGTGATCACTAGGAGTTCCAGAACAGCTGGACTACCTAATGAGTTCAAGTTCAAGGAACAACCTGACCTACAGAGCCAGACCCCATCTCAAACAACAACAACAACAAAAGTACACTGAATTTATTTTTTCCCCTCACTTGATAGTCTGGTTCTGAGTTTTTGTGCAGTAGGCACAGTACAATGTCCATTTACTGTACATGTAATCTTGAGAAAGACTTTTAATTTTGTAATCTCATCTTCTGTACATATAAAAGCAGCATAAAGACATCTCATAGCTTTGTGATAAATTAACAGATAAAGTTGTAGCTGTGCTTTGTGATTTAACAAACTTGTACAACTACAGAGTTTAGTTCTTATTGTTATTACTGATTTTAAAATCTGCTCTCCACTGATGAAATTGAAAGGGACAGTGATATATTTTAAGTATCTTTTGTATTTTTCTACTTTTTCATTAAAATAATTAATTGTATTTTGTATTTACTAGAGTTAATTTAGCAAGATATTTCAGAAGAGATTGATTATGCTTTCTCTTATCCAGTAGATTACTAATGAAATGCATACCAATTATAGCAGTGGCTGTGCTTTTTTTTTTCTGTAGAAAGAGCTCTGTAAAAATGACAGCATCCTTCTTGTATCTCTTAGAATAGTAATTGAAAGATTCACAATTAAAACTACAGATAACCAGATTATTTCACATATGTTACAGGTGTGAGATGAGTTCCAGTGAGGGTCTTAATAAAATGTAGAATATTAGTATTATATACATATGTGTTATTCCTAGGAAGTTTAAAATACTCTCTATGGACACTCTTTTATTCCTCTAAACAGTCCTTGATGTGTTTTTTGTTTGTTGTTTTTCGAGAGAGTCTTGCTTTGTAGTTCAGGTTGGCTCTAAATTCACTATGTAGCCCAGGCTAGATTTACACTCATGGAAATCCTTCTGCCTCTGCCTCCCAAATGCTGGGATTACAGGCATGAGCCACTACACCTAGCATTATGGTATATAGTTACCCGGGATCAAACTCAGGACCTTGTGCTTACCAGGTAGATGCTGGAACCACTGAGCTAAATCCTCAGCCCTTTGCTGTGGTTTTTAATAGTCTCAGTTTACAAAAGTAGATGATTTGGGAAACATGTGTAGGGAAATATCGGGAACTGGCTAGCGGTAGAAGGTAGAGATGGGATTTATTGATCTTGTTTGACTCCAAATTTATGTACTTGTCCCACATAGAGTCTCTCTGTAGAGCCCATCCTCTGTTACAAATCTCAGTGAAAGTGGTACCTGAAAATCTAACGTGTTTACTCAGTGTCATAATAACTAGTTGAGAATTTCATTAGTCAACCAGTAGGCTCTTCATGATGAATAAACATGATCCTCACATTTGAGATGAGCTTTGTATTTTCTAGTTAACTGAGAAGAGAGGCATTAGCTTTATCAATAAATAAATAATTTGTATAACACTTATTTTTTCATTGAACTATTAGGTGCTCAGTGAATGAATTTAAGAAAGTTGAAGCTAAGTTTTGAAGCTATAGTTTTAAATCACTAACATGGAAACATGCTACATGGAGTTGAATAAACAGAATAGGAGATTTGTTTGTCAAATAACTTTTTGGCAGTTACATTCATTTCAGAGTTTGACAAATTTGACACACCTTGTAGACACCTGATGTTTATTGCTCATATTTTGCTAATATCATGTCTTCCACACAATAGCAAAGAAACTTCTGGCAAGTTTTTTTTTTTTTTTTTTTTTTTTTTTTTTTTTTTTTTTTTTTTTTTTTTTTTTTTTTTTTTTTTTGAGACAGTGTCTCGCTTTTGTAGTTCAGGCTGGCTCTGAGTTCACTATATAGTCCAGGCAAGCCTCGAACTCAGCAATCCTCCTGTCTCTGCCTCCCAAGTGCTGGGATTTCAGGCGTGAGCCACCACGCCCAGCACTGTGGTATGTGGTATTGATTGCTGGTGGGCATGAGTCTCCGCGCCCAACATTGAACTGGGGATTGAACTCAGGACCTACCTTGCACTTGCGAGGCAGGCGCTGGAACCACTGAGCTAACCCTCCAGCCCTGGTAAGTTTTATTTCCCCCATACTGGGAATGAAATCTAGGCTCTCATACATGCTTGGCTAAATCTTTACTATTGAGCTACAGCCCTTCCCTGGAAAAGGGTTTGAATGGCTGTCTCTCTGTGGTTATTCATTTCATCATTCTTAGACATAAGGTACTTGAATATGGTATCTGTTGATTTTTTTTTTTTTTTTTGTGGTACTGCGGATCCAACCCAGGACCCTGCACTTGTCAGACAGGAGAAGCACCACTGAGCTGTAATCAATATCTTGATTTTTTAAAGGTCCTGAAAATAAAATAATCTCTTTGGAATATAGACAGAGTATTTAGAGGTGAATAAAATGAAGAAAAGATATCTTTACTAGAAGTATCTTGAAAGCAGAAGGTTTTTTTTTCCACTAAAAAAGAAAATAACTAGCAAAGCTGGTCATTTTTAAATATCAGTCAATCAGTTCATATTTCTGTATGAGTATTTAGCTTGTAAATAAGGCTTAAATCACATTTTCAGCCGAAGTCCAGTAACATTCAATTCACATCATTTATAAAACATTGCTATAGTTCTATAGTCAAATACAGAATTTTATTGCTTATTTCCAAATTCCACCTCTTAGATTAGGATTATTATAAAGAGCAGCATCAAAAATGATTTATGAACTTAAAATGAAATAGACTTCTTAAAATTCTGCAGATACACTTTCTGTTACTGACCTATCATATACACTTAGCCAAGTGGGAGAAAAAAAGAATTTCTCTCTGTGCCCTAAGATTCTGGAATTGCATTTGCTATTTTTCCCAGCATTAAAACAGTGTGATCCAGCACTGGCAGCATGTGTGCTAACAAAGTGGGAAAAATCCTCCACTCTCACACTCAGGAACCTGATGCTGACAACATTTCTGGCAGATGGACTGCAATTTTTCTCTCCTTAAAATCATACATTCCAATTGAAATAGTTCTTTGATTTTGAGCCTGTCAATAAAAAGAAAAAGGAGGAACAGGGAAAGAAAGTAAAAAAAGGGAAGAGACATAAAGACTGTTGAAAACAATCTAACAAAAATATGAAAATATAAAGCAGGCATTCAGATAGGAAAGGAGTACTGTAGTTTGAAGATTATATGGAGAGAAGCAATATAAAAAGCAATGATATTTGCCAAAAGTCAGACTGATACATGGAACTCATTTGTTACTAGGAATAAACACATTTCTTTTTTATTATCTGTTTTAAGCCCTCTTGATTGTAGAAGATGACAGTGCTTCTCTTGGATCAAAGTAAAATAAAAACACTCTTTTATTTTGTAGACCATGTGTTTCTCATTTGCTCAGTAAACATGAGTGAAGCATCACAAACACACCAAAGACTCAGTGTTAGCATTTCATGACAGCTGTTTGCTAAACATGGAGTGGGGAAAGAAGTGAGCATAGGCGTACAAAGACCATTCTGAAATCAACATACATGCTTAACTCCTTGAACTACTCAGGTTTTTCATTGTTCTTTGTGTCTTCTTGAAACATCCAAGATCTTCATGGGTAATAATTCTCAATTTAAGATGATTGACCAGCTTCCCAGAAAATTATAGGGATGGGTTAACCACAGTCTGATTCCTCATGGGACACTGTGACAGTTATTCTTAACTGTCAACTTGACTGGCTTGAGAGAAAACTAAGACATTATTAAACTATACTTGTAGATGGGTTATGGGCACATGGCCTTGAGGACCGTATCTGGTCCCTGAACCCTCTGTTTTTAGTGCTCATCTGTTGCTCTCTGCTTCCAAGATGCCCCAAGCTGAGAGCTTTGCTCTCTCACATTCTTCTGCCATGATGCTCTTGCCTTGGAGCCAGCTGACCATGGACTGAAACTGCTAAAACCATGAGCCAAATAAACTATCATCCTCTAAGTTGCCTTTTCTGGTATTTGTCCCAGAAATGGGAAAGTTGATCAATACAGGCACTATGCTGAGTAGTTCTAATATCACCTTGGTTATGTGGAAATTACATTTCTCAGGATCTCTTTCCTATGCAGTTTATTTGCAGTGTTAGAGTTGTTGAAGTGTCAAGTTTCATGAGATTTGGGAGAAGTGTAATAATAGTAGCTGTCATGTTATCGAGACCTTGGTAGTAAGAGGAAGAAACTGACAGCGAGACATTTGTGGCCTCTGCATCTTCACTCCTGCATCCTACACTCCTAGTCCCATCCTTGCCAGTCAGCAGATCAGTCATCAAACTGATGGCTGCCGACACACAGAGACAGTAGCTTCAAAGCAGTCCCATTTTTTTTTCATGGACTTTTTTTTTTGAGACAGGGTCTCGCTTTGTAGTTCAGGCTGGCCCTGAGCTCACTATGGAGCCCAGGCAAGCCGCCATGAACTCAGCAATCCTCCTGTCTCTGCCTCCCGAGTGCTGGGATTACAGGCGTGAGCCACCACGGCCAGCATTGTGGTATGCGGTGTTGATGGTTGGTGGGAGTGAGCCTCCACACCCAGCATTATATGTGGTTACTGGGGATCGAACTCAGGACCTTGCGCTTGCAAGGCAGGCACCGGAACCACTGAGCCAACCCTCCGGCCCTTTCATGGACTTCTTGATCCAATCTATTCATAACAACAGTATAAGTGTTCCACCTGAAGGCTGTGGATTTTCAACATCATCAGAGCTGGTTAGTGATTTTTGCTTCCCTTTAACTATCATTTTTGGCCCTTATGTCCAAGTTTTCTTCCTGGGATATTCAACTGCACAAAATCATTACTAATGTAAATTTAATCATAATGGAAATTATTTTAGTTACTAGAATTAATTTTGATGAATACAAACATGCATGTTCTGTGTTGTTATGTGCTTTATGATAAGTAAAAAACACGTTATTGTTTTCTATGGTGTTGTGGATTGAACCCAGCCCTCACATGTTAAACCTGGGCTGTACCACTATACTATGACCTCAAATATTTCTCTAGATACTTGAAGACTGGCCATAACTGACAATTGAATATTCACATTTCCATTAATTTGCTCATAATCAAAAGACAAACTGATGTTTCTTAAACAAGAATAATCTTTCCTTTCTTGTCCACAAGGGGAAAATGTTGATAAACTGTTTGGTTCAGGTGTAAAAGGTTCAAAATCAAGTTTGCATCATGCATTTGGCTCCTAATCTGCCATCTAGGGAATGTGGGTTCAGCTAATTGAAGGACTTTTGTTTTTTTCAAGCAACATACAACTTGGGCACAGAATTAAAAATGCTAAAGCAATAAGTATATTGGAAATAGTGTTTCATAAAAAGGAAGGACCAATTTTATAAACATTGCACAGAATCAAGAATGTTAAATGGAGATTTTTTTAATGAAGTTTCCTGTATTTCATGAGAAAAAACTTTCATTTTCTTAGGGAAGCCAGTTAAAATCTGTAGCTCTCACTCTTTTGTGGCATAGACTCACCTTATCAGTGTGACCTTTTCAGTAAACACAGTGATGGATAAACAACATTTGAGTCCCTAGGGAGGGACTGTTGAATCACAGAAATGTTATGTTGACCATGAGATTCGTATTGAAGTTATAGTCAGCAAATCGAAGATCATGGCTTGGGATTTAGCTCAAGTGGTATCACACCTACCTTGAAAGCACAAAGACCCGAATTCAATCCCTGGTACCACCAAAAAAAAAAAAAAAAAAAAAAAAAAAACAACTAAGAGTATGGATAACACCACTAGCCATTCATTATGCAAATATAACACAGAAGTTAATAAAGGAAATAGGGAAGAAGGTGGAGAGGATGCACATAGTCCACATAGTCCTATAAACTGTTACCAGCCCATGGAGAAGGCTAGACATTCCCTAGGCCGTGTCCCTGGAGAGGGACTCCACCTCTGTGCTCTTTTGCTTATTGATAGGACACTGGAGGAGGAATCAGGGAACATGTAGTCAGCCATCCTTGTAATAGCTATACATGCCTGGGTGATAACATACCTTACTGAAAAACCAATACTCAGGCTATGGAACTAAGTTTACATTGTGCACATGCCAGTGCTCCTCTGGGAAATGTATAGCTGTTCCTGTTGACCTAGCTTATCATAGAAGGTGGAAAAGACAGAAGACATCAAGTGAGAATTGTTCCTCCTATGAAAACTTTTCAAGGAATTACTTGGATGCTTAGGGTGAAAAACTAAAAGACCACTTTTAACATGCAAGTAAGTTATAAAATCACTAAATATTTTTGTTTATTTAATAGGACTCCCAAAGTGAAATATTTAGAATCAAGCTTATGACATATGGACATATTCTATTCTGCTTTTGGAACCTTAGATGTAAATTATAAAATTTGATAATGAGGATGTTAACCATACAAAGAAATGGGAAAAAATCAAAGAAATTCAGAGTTAAATTCAGAGAGATACAGTATAATGTTTATTAATAGCACATTAGCCCATCTCATAGGTGGGTATGAAAATCCTCTGTAACAACCATTGGAAATTGGCTTGATTACTTAGAAGAATGATGTGAAGCTGCCTTTAAACAAATATTCCCTATTGCTTTGTAACAATAATCTGTTTCACAAAGTTATACAACTCACAGAACATGTAAATTAATAAATGGCTAAAGTGCACTGAAAATTCTTATTTTTTCTTTTACTTGTTTTTAATAGAAACAGTGGGTGGCCATTATAGTGTTTAATTTTTTTAAATGTTAACTGGAGAAATCTCATAAAATGTTTTAAAATAAGGTTGCAGATGTATTATAGTCTTTATTCTCCTCTTTCCCTTTCTTTCCTTCATCTGTATTTCTTACACATACAAACATGCACTTTTATAGCTTTTAATAGCTTATTCTTCTCGGTTTTGCCTACTTTTTGGTACACTGATGATTTAATACATTGAACATGCTTTGATTTCACTGTATAATTAACAAATATTAGTTGATAACTAGTGACAAGATTCTCAATTTCTTTTCCTTGGGGAATACTTTGCCACAATTTTCAAATAATTCCTTGAGTCCTCTTTGTTGACAATTAGCTGCTCGCAGAAATAATACATATTATTGTTTTTTTTCTGTCAGAAAGGAGGTTTGCTTTCCAATATTAGAAGTTACTCTAATAAATGTCAAAATTGAGGGATATATATGAAAGACAGCATTTCATTTAATGCTTGGAGAAAAGTGATTGATTATTTTGAATTAGAAGAAGTGTTGAAAATAGCATGCTTGGAAACAGTAACAGCTGCTATAAAATTGTCCAGTATTTATAAACTGTGTTTTTGTATTGTGGAGCCATTGGTATATGCACACCCTGAGAAAATAATTGTTCTGTGAGAACCCCAGAAGATGGTGAGGCAATGAGTGCCGAATATCTTACTTATCCATTCTAATTTGTCTGAAAATGACAGTTATGTAAAATCACTGGGCCAGAGATCTGCCTTATTTACTGGTGATACAAGCTTTCAATTCTTTAAGTAAAGTGAAGAAATAAGCATTTGCTGCATGACTTGTTTGCAGCAAAGGTGAGAAAAATTCATAAGCAAATCTATTAAAAAGCCTGACTGAAAGCTAATGGTCTACTTTACACGTTAGGACTTAAAATGCAGTACTCCATAATGGAAAAGGCATTCTTAATCTCTTCATTATTATTTCATTTAACATGTCGAGAAGTAGGTTCATTAATCATTTCCCCTGAATATCCAGGAGAGAGTGAAGACACTGGGGTATGTTCTGTTCTGACTGGAGGTTTCATTTGGTTTAGGTGTGATGAGGAGGGAACAGGAAAGATTAACTTTCTGATACATTTCTTTCTGCATCATTATCCTGAAGTCTTTTCTTAACCAATAGGAAAACTTATGCAAGCAAAGTCACTCTTTGTATATTCCTAATTTTAAGGAATAAAATTTCATTTATTCAAAAGTTTAATCAAATAGTCACTTATAAATCACAATAAAGGAAAATTGATCATTAATTTCATCCTAGATTTTGCCCAACTCTGGAACACATGAAAGCAACTGAGAAAAGAAAAGGTTAACTGTTCCCTGAGGGCTTTTGTTGGGCCTTGTACTTGCTTTGTTATTTAATAAGTTAACATAGCTAACGAGAAACATAGCTACCATTCCACATGCTCTGTGTCTAAATATATGCAGGGAATGTGTAATATATGAAAGGGACCATACAATTTGCAATGTTAAAGTTTAGGGATGTTAAGTTACTTGCTCAAGGTCATACAACTAGCAAGTGATGTAGCAAAATAGCAAAATCTAAAGCCTGTGCTCTCAGTGAGATATGTAATAAATGGTATGAGTACTTAATGTATATTTACTCTTCAGCATTTAATAGACTGGGACACAAACAGGGGTGTAAAGATGTAAATCTAAGGCTTCCCTTTGACCCTTTTGGTTATCAAAGGACAACCCTCCACTTTGTAAAGTGTAGCAAAATCCCTCTGATAGCTCCAACAGGGTCATAGCGATTGAGTGCAGTCTTGTCCCTTTCCTGGCTCTTAGTACTTTGAGCAGCCTTCTAGGTTAGAGGCGATTACCACCAGCTTTTGGCTTCAGCTGACATGTAGTTGATTTTTATGACCAAAAGGTATTCTTTCCTAACATGACAGAAAAAAAAAACCTCATTAAATCTCTTTGTTTTGCTCGAGAACTTTGTTTCCTTTTTACTTATATAGAAGTAGAATTTTCCCCTCAGGTGTTGGTGCCCCCTCTAAAGCTGGGTGATTTATACTCCCGGTACTGTGGAAGACTGAGGTGGGGCAGGGGACTGCAACTTTGAGTCCAGTCTTGGGAACATAGTGACTTAGCAAAATCTGTCTCAAAAACAATAGCAACAAAGAAATTAAAAAGGGTAGGAATGGAACTCAGTTTGAAGGCCGTTTGTACAAATCCCAGTGTCATAAAACAAGACAAAGCAATAAATTCAGGCTGTTTGCTGGGCAGTTCAGGCCCACAGTTCAAATACAATGGTGGTGAAGAAGGGTTACCTTCTTCCACTCCTCATTTCCACCCCTGAAGAGCTTCACTTTTTGAGTGATCTTATTCAATACAATTTGAGTGGTGGGCAATTTTTAGATCACCCCTTCTGAAGTCTTTTGTTTAAAAAATACTAAAATTTTCATTATAGTTTTCAGAAGTTAATACAATCAAAACTAGACTTATTGGATTTTAAATGTCTTCCTGAGTTCTTTCCCTTAAAGGGACAGCAATACCAGTATGTTTTTAGCTTTCTTTGCCCTCTGGACCGAAGGTGTCATCCAATTATGTTGCTACAAGTTTTCTTATGCCTCTTTCCTTATAAGTTAGAATCTCATTAGATTTTATGAAAAGTTTCAGTAATATGCAGTGTGTTGCAATTATGAGCTTTAGCATCTGTCTTAATATGATCTTGCACAAACTTTGAGAGTATTTATTTATGACTGCATGTTTCATTATGCACCAAGCTGCAGCTTGCTAAAACAAACCATTTTTATGTCTCCACTGTGTCATGGAAGGAAGTGAGGCAGTCCCAGTATATTGCTTTTTACTCTTATAAAGAAGCCTAAGAGCATAGAAAAACATTGCTGATGGCATCCTAAGGAAAATGAGGGCATTGTGTCACCCATAAAGGTCGATGGACTGACTTCTCTGAGGCATCACCTCTGACACTTGGGTCCCCAGGCTCAGAAACTCAATCTTGTCAGGAGTATCCCAGGCTCAATTAGATCAGAACACAGATTCACATTACTGTAGCTTCCAGGAAATGATATTCAAAACAAAGTGCCAGGTATTAACTCTCAGTGGGACAGATAACTGACAGCAGAGCCATACTTAGATCTGGTCAACTGATGGGTGAAGCAGAACAGTGCTTTATTTGAAAAATAAATATATGGAAGAAGGAATGGGCATGGGCCTTTAACAGACTACAAGATGCTATATATATTAAAACCCATATTTAATTATGTGGTTAAAGCCAAATTATGTTCAAAAGTTGTTTGACATTAAAACATATATTTAATATAGTTTGAATATTTAAGACCCTTAAGATGCATTTGTCTAAGAAACTATTTGTTGCAGAGACTAAACAAGTTAAGTCCTTAAATAGAACTCTTCATTCAGGTTACTGCCAAAAGAGGCATTTTTAGTGTCTCCACATTTTATTAGCTATTATATGCATCTGACAGATACTTGGTTAATAAATAGAGTTTTGATGTGGTCATAGTTACATATTGCTAGTCTTATGGGCCTCTGTATTTTAAGAGACCTTCGCAAAAGCAGTCCTCAATCCTATGGTGACTTTGATGTCATCCGTAACATGTTGATTTGTAGTTTAATCTTTAAGCACAACCTTATTTCTCCTATTCTACCACCTTCAGTTCCCATTCATTCAGCTCATGGTAGAGTATTAGAAACGGTCAGTTTATCACACAGGAGTCATGAGGCCAACTCCAACAGACAAGCAATAAGCAAAAGATACACACATTGTGTTGGCAGACAAATGACAAGACATACAGATTTTTATCAGGTTAAGTTAGAAAAGTTTCCATAATCCAGAGTAGATTCCTTAGAAAAGAAAAAAAACTTTATACGCAAGAGTATCTGACAGGAATTTCAGGGACGCTTGTCTGGGACTTCAAATTAAGAATTAAAATGTACCTAAGTAGAAAAGTATTATTAATTACTAAGTCATTGTTAGGCAGAATATGATGTTCGCAGATGTGAGATTTGTGGTCGTCCAGAACTGGTTGTGTTATCCAGGACTGTGAATTTTACTGCAACTGTGTTCCCAGAAATGCTGGTAAAGCAATAATGCTACCTTACAAAGATGGAAGGGTTGAGAAGATAGTTCATGAAAAGACTATAGATAGTATTTACTGTATGAATGCTGCTATGTTTATTGGGTTGACATGTTGGTTTTATTTTATTAAAATTTATCAATCGATTGCTCAAGAGCAACAGTACTTTATTTACATAAATGCATGGAAGAAGGAATGAGTTTAGACTTTAAAGTATGGGATATACATATTGAATTGTAGAATTTAAGCATATTTTACTTAAAATATAGTATTAGGCTCAATAAACACATATAGAGAAGTGTAGAGTCCCAGGAACCTAAACATGTGTGCTTGTGTTTCTATGTTGGCTTCTTGTTTTGTTAGCTGTATGGACTTGGGCAAGTTTTGTTCTTCCTTGCACTTGAAGTAAGAACAGTAATTGCAATTTTTTAAGGATTGTGAAAATTAAAAGAATTAACATAAAAACACTACAAAGAGTACCTGTCCTACAATAAGTGCTAGCAATGGAAACATATTATCATGCTATGATAATACATAAATATCAGTTGTTGCCATAAATTAGTTATCTGATTACATTTCGGTTGTAGTTTAGATCTTAAATAGCACTCAAAGCCCTCATGTGTTAATGTCTTGTCCATCATCTGTGGCATTAGGGGGAGGTGTCGGAAGTTGTGGTCTAGTAGCTGTAGACTGAAACTTTCCAATCTGTGAATCAAAATTAATCCCTCCTCGTTTAAAGCTGTTTATCTTAGGTACTGTATTTTGTCACAGCAATGAGAAGCTACTATAATTTCCTAGCCTAACATCTTGGTTTTTTTCTATCCAAAGAATTGCTTGTTGTATTTCTACAGTTACCTTGGATGCAAAATGGGACTTTTCCAAGTAGGTTTTCAGGGAGACCCTGCAATTTAGACAGGCAATTAGAGAAGGATTCAAATCTTCTTTAATTTATTTGAGTCAGCCTCTGCCTTATTTTTAGTTGTAAAAACCTATCTTGTGTCTAAAGACAAAGCTGAGAAGAATTACAAAGCAACATGGAAGTATAAGGCAGCAGGCAAGATACCCTCCAATGCAGTTAGCTCGCTAGCTGGCAGTACTAAGGACAAGGATGTAGTCATATCTGTGATGATTATTTCTTTGATTATTCATCTAACAAATAATTACTGTTGAACGTCTAAGCTCAACAAAACCTGAACTTACTGCTGGGAAATGGTAAAGAAGAGTCTCCCATCTTTTCCCCTCTATTCTCCACTTTGTAAGGATGACCAGCTGAATTAGTTGCCTCAGCTGTCATAATGAAGTACCAGTCTTTCTATCTTTAATAACAGACATTTATTTTTCACATTTCTGATACCTAGTACTTCAGAGCATGGTGTTGTTCAGTTTGGTTTCTTCTTAAGCCTCTCTTTTGGATGTTTTCTCTTGGTTATCCTATGTCTTCTCAGGATCTTGTCTTGTTACCTTTCTGCATCTGTATTTTCTCTCTAGCAGTCCTATTGCATAAAGACACACTAATGAGCTCATTTTCTTGTGATTATTTCCCGAAATATCCTACTTCTAAAATGGTCACATTCTGAGATTCTGGGGTTTAGGAATTCAACATATGAATTTTGGGAAGTCACAATTCATTTAATAACACAATTATATATGAATGATTTTCTCATGATGTGTGGTAAGTATAAAGATAGATAATGACTTGATGATTTGTGACTCACAACATGACCTGAAGTGGGAAGATGGGGGGAGGGGAAGAGGGTGAGTGAGGGAAAGAGGGAGGGTGAGAGGGGGAGGTGGGAGAGAGAGAGGATTTCAGGGACTTCTGCTAGTTCCTCACCCTAGGGAAAAGGACAGCATGGTTCCCAAGTTACCACCAGGCTGTTCTCTCCTTTCTGCAGATATCACAGTCTGACTAGCTTCACTTCTTTGCCTTTGAATTATTTATTTTTTATTTTTTATTTTTTTTGAGACAGGGTCTAGCTTTGTAGTTCAGGCTGGCTCTGAGCTCACTATGTAGCCCAGGCAAACCTCGAACTCAGCAATCCTCCTGTCTCTGCCTCCCGAGTGCTGGGATTACAGGCGTGAGCCACCATGCCCGGCACTGTGGTATGTGACATTCATGGCTGGTGGGCGTGAGTCTCCAAGCCCAGCATTGTATGTGGTTTCCAGGGATTGAACTCAGGACCTTGCACTTGCAAGACAGGCACCAGAACCACTGAGCTAAATCTCCAGCCCAAGAATTATTCTTTTTATAGAGAAACTTCTGGAGTTTCTTTGAGTATAAAATGGCAGCGTGGCTTGACACGAATGCCCCAAATGAACCTGAAGAGACATTTGTAACCAGAGGAAAAGACACAGGAAAAATATCCTAATTATGCATGGACAGTCAGAAGTATATCTGTTCATATATTTAGGAGGACTAATTGAATCTTCATTTTAAAGTCTATTGATTCTCCTTCTGATCTTGGGCCTGGTACTCAACAAAATCCTTATAGACCTTGTCAATCTGGATGTGTGATAATTTGTTTTATTGGAACAAGAATGTAGTGTAATTGTTAGCATAGTTAAATTTTGTAAATTGTCTTGCTAAATCTGAGACCTTAGCAGATATATCAAGGTCTTCATTATCTTTTTAGTAAAATAGTTATGCTACTTCATATAATTTTTGTAAAAGTCAGTGATATGCATAAAAATTCTGAATATATATTTGACTAGAGTATTCAGTGAATTCTGGTTTCTATTTGAATACAGAACACACAACAGTGATCATGAGATAGAGGTGAATATTTCTGGTGAGTGTATTGGTAAAAAGAAAATTGTTCACTCTATGGTAATACAGTATTTAAAAAAAACTAAGTCTGTTGGGTGGGCAGTGGAAGTAAAAGGATTTAATAAAGAAGAGAGGGCCAATTGTTAGATAAAGAGAAAATACTAAAGGCTGAGAAAACAGAATAAGGTGAGGCTGTTCACCTAAGTGTAAGCATTTCCAAATCTCAGGCTAATGTAAAATTCTGATAATAATCAAAATAGATAATGAGGTCCCATCATTACTAAAAGTGGACTTCATTAATCAGATCAAATAATATTTACAAATAATGGGGCATCTTTATTAAGCCGTGGAATTAATGCATAGGTCAAGTAGAAACTTTTTTTATCATAATTCATCCAGCACACTCTTCCATGAATAAAACGATGAGAGAATAAGTGCTGGGCATGGTGGCTCACGCCTGTAATCCCAGCACTCAGGAGGCAGAGACAGGAGGATTGCTGAGTTCAAGGCTTGCCTGGGCTACTTAGTGAGCTCAGGGCCAGCCTGAACTACAAAGTGAGACCCTGTCTAAAAAAAAAAAAAAAAAAAAAAAAAAGATGAGAGAATAGTGAAGGATTTATTTAGTAAATTTAATTTTGTTGTAGAACATGTTCATTAAATGATTTTGATTTCTAAAAGGACGGGCAATATCACATATAGTCAGAGATTTCAGCCACATTCTTTTTCTTTCTCTTTTACTTTTCTCCTTTTCTCTTTTAACTTTCATTCTTCCCCCTCCCCTCCCCTCCCCTCCCCTTCCCTCCCCTCCTCTCCTCTTTTGGGGTCCTTTCTTTAATTAGCCCCACTTTCTCTCTTCACATCACTGATGGTCCTGTGGAAGACATTGAGCTTATGGCTTCTCCAGCTGTGGTCATTGGTGTTTGTTCTCTAGTTTTCCAGATATAAAACACACCAAATAATTATTTCATTTTAATTTATCCTTTGTTTTAGAGATTTGTTACTGTGAGCCTCTTGAAGAAAAAAAACACTTCTATGAAAACTTCTAAAAGATATGGAGAGGACATCTCCATGAGTTATAAAGAATTTCAAGAATAGGTAAAAATACATTAGTGTTTTTCCATCCAAGTATGATGTACCTATTGGGAAAGAGAAAGACTAAAATGGATTGAAAAACCCTAGAGAAGATCTAAGGAAGGAAGGAGAGCTTAACTTGAACCTTAAATGACAGCCTTTCGTGGTAGTGTTCAGTACTCAGTTCTTCAGGTCTGGAGCTATAGATTGTACCTACTTTTCATGTTGTGAATTATAACACCTCCAGGATACAGATTCTCCTCTCACTTATTTGGCATTTTAGGAGGATTTGGGGCATTGTTAAGTGGTCCAGAGCTTATTGGTAGATACACAGGCTTTTGATATTGAACATCTCTCTTCAGAATACCTATTCAGCAGTTCCCCAAATCATCCTTTTATAAAACAATAACAGCACTAAGACAATTACCTCATACCACTATTAACCTGTAATCTGGATGGTAATTTCTATTCTCCCATGACAGAAAGGATCACTTTTTTGATGTAAATTGGAATTATCTATTTTACCTGTCATTCATATTAATCTCGATGACCTTGAGCCAGGAGAAGTAACTAGCAAAATTTGGGCAGTTCCTGGTTTTCTAGATCTAATGATTTTCTTCAATATTCATTCATTCATCAGATATTTATTGAATTCTCAAATGAGAAGGGCATTATGTAGAGGAGGAGGCATAGGGAGAGGGGCTTACAATGGTTTATACTCAGAAAGAGTCATTTGAGAGAACAGGGATGAAATGGATAAATTACAGTACAGCATAGTAAATGCCATAATACTAGTCACTGACTTTTTTTTTCTTTCTTCAGATTATTGCAGAAGTAAAACCAATATCTTTATTTTGGCTCTGACTTAGAATAAATCTTACTTTGCCTCCTGGGACAGCGAAAGCTCTGCTGAGAAACTAATAAGTTCAGCCCAAATTCTCAGCAGTATACTTGATGAGAAATAACAAATTTCAACATGAAGAAAAGAAATCAGGCACTTCTGCTTACTAGAATTGGATCCAAATATTCAGAGAAAAATTCAGGCTGTGGTTATCTAAACAAGCAGGTGCAGATGGTTAAGAAATTAGCATAAATTAAAAAATGAAACATTCATTATTTCACAATTGAATTACTGAAATCCTCAGCATAAACACTCTGTGTCATATGCTATTGTATTGTTGCTAGTAGAAGGGAGTCATGTATGATTTGGAGAGATACTTTAACTGGAGTATCAATTATTTTCAAATATAAATAGTAAAAGTAGACAGAGGTACTTCTAAAGATGAAAATATCAGCAGTTTATCTGTTTAGTTGAATATGACATTTTAGAATGACTTTCAGCCATTCCAGTATATTTCTTACCTTGGAATTTTTATAGAGCTTAATGTAATGGTCATTTTTATCAGTTTGAAAATATATGCAGTGTTCTTGCAAAATACAGATGGAGTGACTGTATAGGTATTTGACAAAAGTTTATAAAGAAAAATATGAATGATATAAAATAGAATATAGTATAACGAAAAGGCATAGCAAATACTTTCTGTTATGTACATTCATATTTCTCAATTTCTATCACTATTCTCTAAGATAATATACAGCATTGAGAGACAGATAAATGGACAATACATGGTGAAAAGGATATTCATTTTGGCATCACCAGCAGAGCATGAAAATTTGCAGATCAGGACAAATAAGGAATAAAGTGCAATGCTCTGCTCAAGACTTCTATTCAGTATTTGTTGTAAAATGAGATGGTGAATCCATTTACTCTGTACCAGTTGTGTAGCCACAGGTGTAGGGAAGAGAAAAAAACTTCATTGAAAAAAACTTTCTGTGATTCCCAGTAGCTTGTCACTTCAGTTTGGTTCTTTGCGCAGTCATTTACAACAATCCTTCGGAAAATTAGAAAAATAACATACGTATATGTATATGTAAAATAAGATATTCTTGGCACCATTGTAAGGTTAAAATTTGGTAATATATATTGTTTGATTTTTCTTTGTATTTTGCTAGCTTCTCAAGCTCCAAACTAACCATTTTTGTGCTATTACTTTTCCCTAGTGCCCTCCTATAATTCACTGTAAAGTCCAGTTAACTGTTTTAATAATTAATCTTGAATTTATCTACTTTTTTTGAGAGAGGGTCTTGCTCTATAGTTCAGGCTGACCCTCAGCTCACTATGTAGCCCAGACAAGCCCTGAACTCAACAATCCTCCTGCCTCTGCCTCCTAAGTGCTGGGATTACAGGCATCAGCCACCATGCCTGGCTGTGTGGTACATGGTACTGATTGCTGGTGGACATGATTTACCACACCCAGCATTGCTGTTTGTGGTTACCTGGAACTGAACTAGGGACCTTGTGTTTGCTAGGCAAGCGCTGGAACCACTGAGCTAAATCTCTGGCCCTTTATCCACATTCTTCTTTCTTGATCCCTTCTAGACCAGGAATTTTCTACATTGACAATACTGATACTTGATCAATTACATAATTTTAGTGTTTGGTGCAAAAACTGAAAATTTGTGGTTCCTCATTTATGGAACACATGAAACATGACTATGAAAGTAGTAAAGAATAAGTATTTTTCTTTCTTCCATATCTCTCTTGACTTGCATGGTGAAATGACTTGTATTTAATGTCATTTAAATATAGAAATATTAAAATGATAAATGAAAGACATGAATTGTGTCATTCATCTTTATATTATACCATGGCAGTTTTAAATGCAAGTGTAAGGGCATTTAATTTATATGCACAATCATGCAAATTAAATGTTATATTAATCCTTCAATGACATTTTTGTATCTTGTGCAGATTCTTAGTTTATTCTTAACAAGATTTGAAATGCTCCACAGAGCTAACACAATCGTCTCACATCTTGATGCATGCATTCTGAATTTATTTTGAATTAGAAAGTAAAAAGGAAACTAGAGTCATCCTTTCTTTTTTCTCCAGTATTATTTTTAAAGTGATTGGCTAATATAGAGAAGTAATGTAAATAAGAATACATAAGGCCAGAGGGTTAGCTTAGTGGTTCCAGCACCTGCCTCGCAAGTGCAAGGTCCTGAGTTCCATTCCCCAGTAACCACATACAATGCTGGGTGTGGTGATTCACACCCACCAGCAATCAGTACCACATATCACATACCACTGTGCCGGGCATGGTGGCTCACACCTGTAATCCCAGCACTCGGGAGGCAGAGACGGGAGGATTGCTGAGTTCCAGGCTTGCCTGGGCTACATAGTGAGCTCAGATCCAGCCTGAACTACAAAGTAAGACCCTGTCTCAAAAATAATAATAATAATAATAATAATAATAATAATAATA
>PVIC010022265.1:0-27814 GCA_004025085.1 Thryonomys swinderianus | reverse complement strand
GGAAGGAAGGAAGGAAGGAAGGAAGGAAGGAAGGAAGGAAGGAAGGAAGGAAGGAAGGAAGGAAGGAAGGAAGGAAGGAAGGAAAGAAAGAAGGAAAGAAAAAAGGGAAGGAAAGAAAAAAGGAAGGAAGGAAGGAGGGAGGGAAGAAAAAGAGAGAAAAAAAGAGAAAAATATGAGTGCTGAATTCTGAAGACCATCTTGAGCCTGGGTCACTGGTACCAGACAAGAAGGACTAGAGAAATAGTTGACCTGCTAACTACTCACCTAAGGAAGGAGAGGGCCTGTTTTCAGACCCTGGGCCAGAACTAAGAAGGAGCTCAGAGATGAAATATATATATATATATATATATATATATATATATATATATATATATATATATATATATATATATATATATATTTTTTTTTTTTTTTTTTTTTTTTTTTTTTTTTTTTTTTTTTTTTTTTTTTTTAAGACAGGGTCTGGCTTTGTAGTTCAGGCTGCCTCCCGAGTGGTGGGATTACAGGTGTGAGCCACCACACCCAGCACTGTGTATGTGGTTACTGGGGATCGAACTCAGGACCTTGTGCTTGCGAGGTAGATGCCAGAACCACTGAGCTAAATCTCCGGCCCAGAGATGAAATAATTTGAGTCTGGAGAAGACTGAGAATGAGAGAAGGTCTTACTTCAGATCTCTCTTAGAAACAGTAAGAACTGGATTTTTTCCCCTGAATCTCCATCCAATAACCTCTGACAGGAGGAGAGGGCACCATCCCTAGGCCTGCATTTCAGAGCACTTGCCCTACTGCTACCCAATCCCCTGGTGAAGTTTCAGGGAAAAAGGGAAGGTGCCCATGGGATCCCACAGGTCCCCTCCAGAGGACACACCAGGATTCTGAGGCCGCTTCCATGGTTCCCAGGTCTCTCCTACCACAGACCACATGGCTCCCCTGGGCTGCCCTAGGTCTGATGACTGACCATGAGACACTGCTTTGGGGAATATAGGCTGAACTTAAGTGTGTGAGCTGGTGTGCAAATGTCTGTCCACTGCCACTCACAGGCTGGACACCATGGGGTATGGGGAGTGGGGAAGGCAGCAGCCACATGATGGCCTAAAACTCTGGGGAGCCCCACAGTCCCTGCCTAGCCTTCCAAATCACTGGGAAGGTTCTGCAGTCACACTGGGGGATGTGACAGTTCTGCTCTAACAGTTTGCTAGCTTGACCTAATGTTTTGGAAATTCTCAGACACAAAACCTGTGGTCCCCTCTGGGTGAACCTGTGGTCCGTGCGTAGCCACTGTAGCATCATCCTCCAGATGGCCTGTTGGCCCCAGAGGAAACTGACCACCTTGGCAGAGTGGGACTTGGGAGAACGGACCACCACAGAATCTCCTAGATCAGGTACTTTCCCATCCTCACATCACCTTTTCAGCTCAGGAGACCCAGATGTACAGGACCATGACCACAGTGACACAGCTGGGAACTAGGACCACTCAGTGGGAAGTTTGAAAGAGCAAAAGAGACCTGGAAAGATAGTTTTTACTACATGGGGAGCATCTCCAGGCTCTACCAGCTGGGCTTCTGCCTGGCCCCTTTGTCCGGCCAGTGAGGGTGTGCAGAAGCTGTGTCTCCCCACCTGGTTACTGTACAGACCAAGCCTTCACCATTGACTTGACTTCACAGAAAGGGGCTGGATTTAGGGGGAGCTGGAATGATGGTGCAAGAAACCTTCAGATGTGGTTTTCCAGAAAGTCAGGTTTGTTTACCTTTCCCGTCAGGCTCCTAGTCCTCTCTCAGACAGTTTTGTAGAGAAGGGAGATTTCACACGAGCTTCTGTTTAATTGTTTTGAAGGAAATGAGCTGAACCACAGGGCTCTGTCAGACTCTGACACTCTTGCATTTAAGACTTGTCTCCACTGGTTCCAACTGCCACTGCAGTCTTACCTCTTCTCATTTCCTCTTCTGGAAATTTCCACTTCCAGCTCCCTAAGCAACTATCACACGTTTGCATATACTGCTTCTGCCTGGGCTGCCTTTCTGCCTTTCTTCCCTTCTTCAAAAGCCTCTCAGTCTCTCACTCCTCTGGTCTTCTCACTTGTCCCCGAGCCAAGTGAGAAAGTCAAGCTTGACTTTTGTAAGTGGACTCTGTCCACTGCGGTCTAGTTGTGCCTGTCTCTTCCCTTTAGTAGCAAGGGCTTCGGTGCAGGGTTAGGATACCTCATGCCTTTGTCCCAGTGTTCAGAACTTTGCTCAGGGTGGAGTTCCATCTCGCCCAGGGTGTCTTGGTCTCACACCCTCACCAGCTGTTTGCTTGCCTACAGACGACCCACAGTGGCAGCTGCCATTGCCCCCCAGAGATGCTGAGAAGCTTTAACCAAATCCCTGGGTGATCCAATGGACACCCAGCCCAGCCTCTTGGCCTCCTCCTCTCTAGAGCCTGGGAAATCTGTCAAACTGTCCTTGTCTTTCTCCTGCTTGAGCAGAGACAGATCAAAGGCAGACTTATCTAGAATGATGTATCAGATTACAAGGTGACATTTGACCCTTTCCTCAACTATTGCCAAACTTTGCCCTGGGGCAAGGAAGAAGAGGGAAGAGGAAGGCTTCCAAGGAGGAAAGCCGAGACCCTCTCAAAGAGCTAGCAGAAGCCCAGGCTGGCAGCATTTCTAAGCAGGACCTGAGGCCAGCTCTGGGGACAAAATGACACAGCATTAGGGCAGAGGGGAGTGGGTGGTTGCCAAACCACATGTGTGGCAGCTGCACTGCTGAGTCATGTTCCTGCACAAGGCCTGTTGGAAACCAAACTCAGAAGCTGCAATCTCAAACTGCCTGGGTAGTGCTGATCCCACCTATTTCCTGGCCTTCCAGAGCCCTACTGTCCTTGGACAGCACATCTCCAACTGTAGGGCACAACTGTTGTTCTTTGGCCACCCTGAGTGACAGCACCCCAGCCTTCCGTCTCTCAGCCCATGTGGTTAAGAGAAGTTGGATCATGCTCTTTCCCTGATTGTCCAGGGACAATCAGGTAGCCAAGGTGAAGCCAATCAGAACACTCTGGCATGCTTATGATTAACTCCAGAATGGCAGTACAACTAAATTACACAAGTGAGACTCAGATCCAAGACTTTCATCAGAAACATTAGGAAAGAAAGCCTTTCTTTTTCTACAAAGAGTGCTAACTGCTTAGATATGCAAGCCTGGTCTGAGTCCTCCCTGTTCATGATGACCGCCTGACCACAAGGCTGCCCACAAAGCAGAATACAGAGGACAGCAAAGTGGAGGCCATCCTTCCCCTGTATACTTATGTGGATAGAACCTTTTTCTTCACTTAAGAATGTTGACAGTGGGCCCGGTGGGTTAGCTCAGTGGTTCTGGCGCCTGCCTTGCAAGCACAAGGTCCTGAGTTTGATCCCCGGTAACCACATATAATGCTGAGTGTGGAGACACGCCCACCAACAATCAACACCGCATACCACAATGCCGGACATGGTGGCTCATGCCTGTAACCCCAGCACTTGGGAGGCAGAGACAGGAGGATTGCTGAGTTCGCGGTGACTTGCCTGGGCACCATAGTGAGCTCAGGGCCAGCCTGAACTACAAAGCGAGACCCTGTCTCAAAAAGCAAAAAAAAAAAAAAAAAACAAAAAGAATGTTGACAGTTGAGTTTCTGTCACTAACACACGCAAGATTTCTGGCTATCAATACTTGCCTATGTTTTGTATTTATTTTCAATGGCCTTCCAAGTTGATATTCACATCTTACTAATGAAGAGACTGAGAGTCAAAGAGAGTTGTGCACAGTTAGCAGAGGTGAGATTCAAATTTGCATTATCTGACTCCAAAACACATGCTCTTGGACCCACTTTGTGGGTCCTTGTACTCTGGGTCTTTGCCTTTGTACTCTGGGAAATGCATCAGGAAGTCCAGATAATGTTTCGCATGAACGATGGCAGATTTGAGATGGGAACACTGTGGTTGCTTAGAAGAGCAGAGACATGAGTATAGCCAGGTTCGGTCAAATATTCTAAGCTCCATAGACATTCTTTAGGGGAACTAACTATAATTTTGATTCATTGTTTTTCTTCTACCCTCAGTTTTCACTGCATCTTTAATTTTATTACTTCCTTGTCTCCATTCAGGGCTGGCCCTGTGCTCACAGTGGAGTGTTCTCTGGTGTCAGGGATGGGCCTTAATGGATGAATAGGAATTTGGGCTCTAGAGAATGAGGAGCTCTTGTGAGTCCCTGTATCCTGCTTTCACTAAGACTGAAAGGCCATAATTGCCTGGCCAATTCTTACCCTTTTTGTCAAACTCCAAAAGAATAAAGACCGTCTTATCTGGCTCATTGAATTATGTCCTATGCAGTTCTTCCCCTTACCTAAGTTTAACTCTTTGGAGTTTCATTTTACCATGGTTAACTGGGGTCTGAAAATATTTAATGGAAAGTTCTAGAAATAATATTTAAGTTTAAAATACAATAACTTATTAAGATTTTTCTCTTATTACTGTTACTATCTTACTATACCAAATTTATAAATTAAACTATCATAGTTTTGCGAGAAGGGGGGAAAATACCACATACTGGAGTCTAGTACTGTCCATGGTCTCAAGCATCCAAAAGCAGGCTTGGATGGGTAAAGGGGCCACTGCTCCACCTAAGAGAGTGTCTGCGTGCAGCAGAGGCTCAGCAATGCACAGAAACTATCAACCTGTGCAAAGGCTCAATGGAAAGAAGTTCAACAGGCAGCATCAGGACAAGCAGCATATCTGGATTCAAGGTGGGCAAGAATGGCCTTCATTGAGCATCTGATTAGTTTGCATTTTCTCAAAAAAAGGACGTTATAACTAAATTTGCACTGAATCATTTGTCTGATAAATATTTATCAAGCACCTGTCATGTGCCTAGTAGTAAGTTAGGCTCTAGGATACCATGGGGAAGGGCCAACTCCTCCATATGGAGCTTACATTATTATAGGTAAAGAGTGGACTTGTAAGCAATTAAGAAATAATATCTTTTCAACTAGTGATGAAGATAGAACAAAAAGACAGATAAAGCACTCAAGAGCAATTGTGGGTTGTGGGAGAAGGAGTTTCAGGGATGAGTGGGAGAGGTCAGGTAAGACTACTTTCAGCTGCAGAGAGCAGAAAACCTAACTCATAGTGACCTGACATCTGGGAGTTTATTTATATCTTGCAACAGGAAGTCCAAGAGGTATGTGTATTTAGTCTGGGCCTGAATGTCAACTCCATGGTAATATTGAAAAACCAGGTTTCTATGTCTGCCTGTTCTACATCCTCAGCATTATCTCTGATACTTTAATCATTGCTTTGCTCTCTGTTTTTAAAAAAATATTCTTCAATTTTTTAATGAAAAGAATGAAACTGTACATTTCACTTTTATTTAAAGGTGTATGACTGTAGTTAGCAACAGGATTATATATTAAAAATAGCTAGGAGGGGCTGGAGATTTAGCTCAGTGGTTCCAGCACCTGCCTAGCAAGTGCAAGGTCCGTGGTTGGATCCCCAGTAACCACATACAACAATACTGGGCGTGGTGGCTCCCACCCACCAGCAATCAGTACCACACACCACAGTGGTAGCCTACAAATTGTGCTCAGGAACAACCTGAACTATAAAGTGTCTCAATAGATAGATAGTTAGATGGCTAGATAAATAGATAGATAGATAGATATTTAAAATAATAATAAGAAGAAAAATAGCCAGGAAAAAAAGATTTGGAATGTGCTCATTATAAAAAATCAAATGTTGGGCCAGAGGGTTAGCTCAGTGGTTCTGGCACCTGCCTCACAACCGCAAGGTCCTGAGTTCCATCCCCAGAAACCATATACAATGCTGGGCATGGAGCCTCATGCCCACCAGCCATCAATACCACATATCACAGTGCCGGGCGTGGTGGCTCATACCTGTAATCCCAGCATTCGGGAGGCAGAGACAGGAGGATTGCTGAGTTCAAAGCTTGCCTGGGCTACATAGTGAGCTCAGAGCAAGCTTGAACTACAAAATGAGACCCTGTCTCAAAAAAATAAATAAATAAATAAATAAAATGTTTAAGATAATCAATATACTAGTTATTCAAATTTAAACATCATGTATTGCATATATGTATTAGAATATTACAATGTACCCCTTGAACATGTACTATCATGTTATGTAAGAAAAGCAAAAGTCATGTCTCACTGACACGTAAGTTTCTCCAACCAAAAAATTTAGTAAAGGCTAATGCAAAAATGACATTCTGTGAATATGAATCCTCTCAGATGGAAAATGGGGAAAAGAGACTGCTGTGGTTTGAATGTTTCCACCAAAATTTCATGTATTCAAATCTTAATTTCCAATTTTACACTGTTGGAATGCAAGTTTTAGTGGGTATTGTTTAGGCCACAAAGACTGCACCTTTGTGAACAATCTAATGTTGTTCTCGTAGGACTGATTTGTTCTCACAATAGCATGTTGTTACAAAGCACACATTCCCCTACTGCCCCCATCTTTTCCCTTTTCCCATGGTACAAAAGAGCAGTATAGGGTCCTTACCAGGAGCTGAGCAGAAGCTAACAGATGCACTTGGACTTTAGAGCCACCAGAATCCCAAGTTCAGTAAGATTTCCTTCCTTTTTTTTTTTTTTTTTTTGCTTTTTGAGACAGGGTCTCGCTTTGTAGTTCAGGCTGGCCCTGAGCTCACTATGGTGCCCAGGCAAGCCGCCGCGAACTCAACAATCCTCCTGTCTCTGCCTCCCGAGTGCTGGGATTACAGGCGTGAGCCACCAAGTCCAGCATTGTGGTATTCGGTGTTGATTGTTGGTGGGCGTGTCTCCACGCCCAGCATTATATGTGGTTACCAGGGATTGAGCTCAGGACCTTGCGCTTGCAAGGCAAGCGCCGGAACCACTGAGCTAACCCTCCGGCCCAAGATTTCCTTCTTTATAAATTGCCCCACCTGTGGTATTCTGTTATAAAAGTTTAAAAAAAAAGTCTAAAACGAGAACCAGAGCCCAGTCTCAGGTGATATAATATACAGCTGGGGGGCATTTGAAACATATGTACAAAATGATCAGTTTCTGAACTAAACTGCAGCAGAATCCAGTACTCAAAACTTCAGACAGCCATAGCAGATAGCTTACATCTCCTTCTCTCCCTGAAAGAAACTTAGAAAGATTTTAGAGACAAGATAAGGCTTCCTAAATTTTATACAATGGAAGCCATGGGACCACAGGACCACATAAATATCCCTCTGGGACTGTGGGGATGGAGGATTCGTGTAGGAAAGTCTCTAATCAGGGAAGCAAAGGATGGCCCAGAAGGGATTCTGAGAAATGTGAGTAGGTCTGGGTGAGGGCAGGTGAGCAAGACTGGGAAATGGGGACTGCCTTGAGAATTGTCAGGCAAGACTGCCAAAACAGTGATCTGTCTAGGTAGAACAAAATACAATGAAGGCCCAACTGAGGTGAGGGGATCCAAAGGCAGCTGCAGAGATGGGTGAGCCTCTCTTAAGTGACCAGCAAGGCCAGGCTCCTCCATCAGTCACTTCCCAAGAAGTCAACATAATTCTTAGGGCTTTCTAGAAGGCATAATGTTGTTAAGGTCTGCCCGTATTTCGATAATAATGAGCCAAACACTCAGTATGTGCTCCAAATTCATCACTACCTCAGGAGTGGCTATCATGTGTAATACCATCCACCCAAAAGAGATGTAGTCAAGGAGGCTCTTGGCACATCCAGGGCAAATGCCATGTGAATTTTCAGCCTCCAAAACTGGTGTTTACCAAGACAACATAAATCACACTAATACAGGAGCCAATGAAAATCTATTACAAGATCAAAAGTATAGCATCAGATCTTTGGGGGACTTTGGGAGAAGGCAGACAAAGCAACTCATACCTTGGGCCCAGATCACTGGACATTTGAGTGGGGTCACTGGTTGATGACAACTCTGTTGAGAACTGGTATAAATTACTCTGAAAAACATAAAGCTGTGGCTATTCTTCAGCAAGAAAGGGAGGGTAGTTAGCTAGGAAAGGTTCCTTGGTGCTGGGGTGTGAATGCATTTATTTTTCTTTAAGGTAGCCAGTTGAACTGGTTTTAGTCCATCAAGTGTTCCACCCTTCTAGGAGCCAGGCACTGTTCTGAGTTCTGAGGAACAAAGCAGCAAAATTCCTTCTCCTTACATAATTCAAATTCCTACTAGGAGGAGACACTCAAAATCCAAAATAAACAAGTAGTCTATATATAGTATGCTAGCTGTCTCCTTTTGTTTTTCTATATTAAGTGGAGCTCCACAAACATCTTCGAGCTAAATGCAGTGTGCATACATTCTTCATGACATAGCACTTGTAAGTTAAGTTGCCTGATTCTCCTTTAGCCATAAAGTCACTGAGAGATTTAGTCCAGACACGTGTCAGGCAGTCGGCAGTAGGCAGTTTGGGTCATCTGTTGCCCTGCTGTTTCTCATTCAAGGAATTAAAGAAGTGTACACTGAAGGCTCAGAGGTGAAATGTCTAAAGGGCAGTGAAGACATAGGATCCCACTTCACAGGTTGAGGTGGTCCAGGGTTTCACCCTCACCCCCTTGCAAGAGTGTTCTGTGCCCCACCAGAAGCTGGCTGCCATGGGTAGACATGCATGTCTCATGACAAAGAGCTGTGGACAGATGACAAAGTGCTTTCACATTTGTTTTCTTACTCCACACCCCACAAAACGTTGCCAGATTTAGCAGAGTTACAGGACACCCTATAAAATTTGAACACAGTATGTGGAACATCCTTATTTTAAATATTGTCTTTTATCTGTTATTCAAATTGAAGAGTGTTCTGTATTTCATCTTGTGCCAATAACTATGTAACCAACTCTCAAAGGAAGGAAATAGTACTGTCCCCAGCAGTCTAAAGTTCAAAATGTAAATTGCCCAAGATCGAACTGGGCTCTTCAAGCCATCAAACCTGCTCTGGGCCCACATGTGAGGATCTTAGGGCTGAAGGAGAGGAAGGAAACAACCTAACACTAGTGGATTGCAAGGTGCTCACAATGGAGGCTTGAGCAGAAGGCTTCTGACTCTTCCCCTGCATCGTGTTTTGGGTGCGTTTACTATACTGGGTCCTGTAACAAGGCTGAAAATGCAGGAAGCCATCTGGAGCTGTGTGCTGAGTCACAGGGCCCCAGGAGAAAAATAAGAACATCGTGACGCCAGAGCAGGGGGTGGGGAGCAATTTCCCTGGAGATTGCGGGGGCACCTGAAATAGAAACTGTCCCTCTGACGCATCTGTTTGAAGGCTGAAGTTTCTAACGGGTCTCCGTGAGATTTCAGTGCAAGTCCTCTTAAGTGTAGTCTGACTGCGTGGGAGACTGTTCATAAGTCAGTTGTTAAAGAACAGATTCTTTTTTGTTATTTTATTTATTTATTTAGAAGCCTTCTTTTCAAATCTTAGCTACTCTGCTTTCTTCTTTCACTTCTCCTTTGCCTTTAGGCAGTTTTTTAGTTTTCTGACTTTTTAAAATTTTGTAGTAAGAATCCTTGTCTCCAGATAGTGTGTGTGTCTATGGCCAGTTTATGTTTCTGTTAAGTGGGTGTGGGGATTAAATCCATGATGGGCCTTCACTCTTGAGGAAGTTTTAGACCAAGTTTTGGTTGAAGAGAGTGACTTCTTTCACTCTCTTGCCCTGGGCCCTGAGGATCTGCAGGAGCAGCACACCCAGCACGTCCCACACCTATTTCTGGCTAGGAAGGGTAGATACATGCTCAGTGAATGTTTACAGAATTACAAATATTTCCCTTAATATGCATGTTACTAGCTCAACCTTTACTAGAGGTACAGAAAAGCAAATTGAAGATAAATACTACATTCTCGTTATTTTTAATGATTGTTCTGTGCAAGGGTCTCAGTAGCTGAAGGCCTTTGAATTATTAGACCAATCCCTTCAGAAAATACTGGTATGATCCCCATTTTATAGGAAAAGTGAGGCTCAGAGGAGTTGACTATGTTGTCCCAAAGCACAGAGATAGTAGGTGGCAGAGTTGAAGTTTCAATCCAGCCCCAATTCTCCCAAAGATCCTGACTGTGACATTAATAATGACCTCCCAGAAGGCAAAAAACACTGTTTACTTGTGCACAAGAGGAGGCAAGCACAGCATGATAGTAAGATGATTAAATATCAGAAGAGAGTTTAGCAATCACTTAGGGAAGTTTTGGACTGAGAGGGAATTTTGAAGCCTAGACCATGGAAAGAGATTTCCAGAAGGCATGAAAAATTGAAGTAGAATATAATGTGAAGCCAGTAACAACACGGAAGACCTGGCCAGGTAAGGACAGGGCTCAAAAGAGGAAGCTGACTTAGCCTAAGGTGTGCTTGGACAGCAAAAGGAAGAAAGTTGAGTTCTGGAGACTAGATAAGGCGGACCGTTGTAGGTTCAAAAACTGATAAACTCCAGAGCGTTGAAAGTGTGAATTCTGGTCTTGATACCTCTGTAGAGGATACCTACATATTCCAGATTTCACACGATCAGCAGCAATAAAAGTTATCATTTTTGAACGAGGAGGTGGCTTCTACGGAATAAGTAGGCACGATATGTGTTATGCAATTACTTGACCTTAGCTCTCCTGGGTGAGAGGAAATAATGACATTCCATGGCCTTCAGAGGAATCCACTGAGAAGGCCACAAATTTGAAGGTCATTAAAGCAAACCTAGAGATGGTAAAACCTTTCTGCAAGTCAGAAATATACAGCAAGATAAGCAGATTAAAGCTATATAATGCTTTGACCCTGCAATTTCACTGCTAGGAATTAATCCTAGTGAAATTGAAAAACAGTGTGTATGGACAAGAATGGTCATTATAGTATGTGTTAATTTCCAAACATAGAAATGTCCACCTAGCTAATAACAGGATTGATTAAAAATTATAATACATCTTTTCCACAGAAAATTATATTAGCACTAAAAGATAGCCCATCAACTGGAGACTGGATAAAGAAGTTGTGTTTTTTTTTATAAAATAGAGTATTACTTTGCCATAAAGAATGACAAGATTGATTCATTTATGTGCAAATGGATGCACCTGGAGGACACACTAAGGAGTGAAATCAATAGAGCACAGATAGGCAAATACCGGATCTTCTCATTGATATGAGCACTGGTAGATGCAAATGAGCTCTAGAAAGTATGACAGTCTTTTTAGAATGGGAAATTTCCAAAGGAAATTTGGTGTGGGGATGTAGTGAGGGGAAGGAATAAATATGATTCTGAAAGAAAATAAAAGAGCATGTATATAGGGGGTGGGGAGGTGTGGGTGGGGATATGGGTAAAAATGAGAATTGACTGTGTCATATATTGTTACAAATTCCCCAATGTTATGTGTGATTGTGAGATGTATGCAAATTGTACCAATAAAGAATGCAATTAAAATTTTTTTAAAAAGTATGATCACAAAAAAAGCAAAAGTCAAGTTGCAAAACATTCAATATAGCAGGATCCTATCTTGTAAATACATTGATTAAATCCATTCATTTGTTAAATATTTAATGAATATGTCTGTGTCCTTGGAACTATTCTAAATGCTGGGCACACAATGGGGACCATGTTCATTGTATAAAGTGGGAGAGCCAGGCAATCAATCATAGAAGAAATAAAATAATTGCTGACATCATGAAGAAGGCAGCAATACAATACCACATAAGATGTACTGATTCAGGGTGAGTGATGAAAGGAGGTAACATTTTGATTGTGACCTGCATGTTGGGAGAATAAAAAAAAAGCTAGCTATGAAGATCTGGGTGAGAGCATTTCAGACAGAGACCAAAGCCATGAGGAATTATGTGATGAGTGGGTAATGGAGAGTGAAACAAGGTAAACTGTGTGAGTAGGGAGAGACGTCATGTCAGTTGAGATTATCCATGGGTAGTGGGGTACTGAGACATTTCTGTTGGTGTGTACTATTTTGTAATTCCTAATTTTTGACATTAAGAGAAATAATCATTCCTCCTTTCAAGAAAGCTCAACAGAGAGCATTTTTGTTCCAAGAATACCATTCTTATGTGTTAAGCAGCTTCAGATTCCCCCAGTTATTTTGAAACATGAAAAATTGTAGTAGATTATTGGTACCTGTCTGCTGTAGAACACCAGAACCTGTTCTTCTTTTTACTGTATCATAGTCCCTCTTATCCAGACTCCCTATTCCTCTTCCTTCTACCCTCCCCAGATCTAGTGATCTGTTTCCATGACATCAGCCTTTATAATCTCATCACAAGAATATATATACATTGAATTATCCTGCTGTTTCCTAAAAATATATGCTAATATTATTTTTACTTAAAAAGTAAAATGAATATGTAAATATTAACTTTAAAACATAAAAGATAGTACAGAATGAGGGAGAAACTAAATCTACAGAGTGAGTTTGGGCCAAGTAAGAAAGGAAAAAGCAAGATACAAGTACAGCACGGAGGATGCAGGGTTGGCTACTATAAGAAAAACCAGGGTAGAAAACTGTCCTTGGTGTCTGTGTTCTTTTATGTCATCCACATCGAGAGGAAACCCATATGAGGCCTGAGAGGCACTGCTGGGATCCCATGCCGTGGGCTGATGTGAGGTCTCGTCCGTCCTGTTGAAAACCTGCTCAAGTTCTCACAAGTCCATATACAAGGGCCTTGGGAACTAAATCTCAGGTGCTGGAAACCAAGGTGAAGTCCATGTTGAGCATAATTTTGTTTCTCACCATGAGGCTTTTGTTCTTCTCTCCTTGTTTCCCTCCTACTGACCCCTAAAGCAGGAACAGGGGCCTCTTCTCAAGGTGCCTTGGAGGGGCTTCCTGGCCCAGCTGTGTGGATAGGGGAAGGGAATGTAGGTTTTGCTTTTTCTTTCTAGTTGCTTATACTATCCACAGGTTTTTGCTTATATCCACAGGTTTTTGCTGTCCATGTGGTTGTTTATTGTACTTTGCTACTCTGTTTTGGAAATTAATGAAGTCTCTGCTTATGTGAGTTTTGTAAATGACTTTTCTTTCTTGGTTTGTGTTCTGCCTTTTTGTAAAAAAAATTAACTCGTTCATCTCCATTTATGCCAGTTTTGTGAATTTTTTTTATTTCATGATTTGTGTTTTGGTGTGATGCTAGGATTAAGGTTCTCCACCCTGGATGTTTCTTTCTCAATTTATGTGATGCTGGGATTAAAGGTGAGATACTAGGATTAAAGGTGAGATACTAGGATTAAAGGATGTCCCATCTGGGATGTGAGTGGCATCAGTAAATAGATTTAGCCCCTGCATAGAATCATGTGGCTACATATGGGTTTATATCAATTGCCACTATCTTTTCTTTTTTATTAACAGGTCTTATGAGCTAAGTCCTTGATTTTGAAGAACTCTGATTTTTTAATTCTTTACTCTGGTACAGTGCTTCTTTCCTATAGAGAAGAGAAAAATTAGTTCACTTTGAAAATTAGTGCCCAAGACTTTTGCCTGAGCTGGTAGATCTGTTAAGCTGGCCTTAGCTAACTCCCTTCCCCCCGTCTCAAATTTTGCCTAGAACTATACCTTACTGGCTGAATTTTTTCTTTAAGTGCAGATCATTTAATACCCTATGCCTGATGATGTAAGCATTTAAATTTTAATTAGAGACTATGAGTATACAAAAGTATATTCAAATCTATCCTCATTCTTTGTTTTGTTTTGTTTTGTTTTACCATTGGTTCCATTATGGTTAAAAGACTTGAAGTTCAAGCTGAGCCTTCAAGGGGCTCAGAATAGAAGTACAGTCATCAAAGAACTCAAAATGCAAGTGAGACCATGAAAAGATTCAGGTAATTGGCTAAGGGAAATTCCACCCTTATTTCACGGGAGTTAAAGGACTAGGACAGACCAACAGGTAGTTTTACCCTTTTCTGTCCAATGCATTAATGCATCTGCATATGGAGGAGGTACTTTTTTCTGCATTTAATGATGCTAGCATCACTAAGATAGACACATCTGTCTGGTCTGTGTTGTGGTCCCACAGGAGATGCTTTGTGGAGCCCTCAGGTCTCCTCCATCTACAGAGGACATCATTTTACAAGTCAAGACGTAGTTGCCTCCTTCTCTCTATAGGTCCCAAGCTGAGCCAATGGGAATCCTTTTGGATTTTACCAACACCACAGATTTTACAGACTTCACCGCTAAGCCATATTCTTGACAAGTGGGAAAAGTTTGATCCTGACAGTCTAAAACAAGAATAGCTTATCTACTTATGCAATATGGCTTGGGTTCAGTACAAACTGGGAGGTGGCGAGAGATGAGTATGGAATGGTACTTTATTATGAGACTATCTCCACTTATAGCCTTTCTACTTAAAACATACAACGTGGAATGAAATGCCTTATGTTCAGGCTTTTGTGACTCTTTATCAAAGGGAATGTCAGGAGCTATGGTATTTAGAATGTCACCCCAAAGAGAAATACGCTCTAAATGACTCCATCCTAAGAGTCCACTTTGTCTCTCAGGGGGATGTGCATCCCTCTGACCTGTTTGATGGGACTGGAGGTCCCCTTAACCTCCTCCTTATAGTCCCCAGGTGAAAAAATAAAGTCAATCCCTTCAAGTGACTCAGGAACTCCATTAGATCCCAGTGCCCCAGAGGAACCAGTGTCCCTCTGCCCCTCATCATGCTTCTCAGATAGGTTTAAGCCCGGCAGGTCAAACCTGAAGTGATATTTCATACTCCTCTAATTCTCAACTTATCCTTCCTCTATAAGAAGTCCCAGGGTCAGAAGGGAATCCTTAAGTGCAGGTCTTTTAAAATCCCCAGTGTCCAGCAATGCAAAGACCAATGAGGTCAACTGTCAGAGAACTGAACTAAGTTTTCACGTGGATTTCAAATGTTGACTCTTGCTCTTAATTTATCAGGGAAAGATGTGCAGTCCATCTTAATCACTTGCTGTACCTAAGGTGAAAGACTTTCTAGGAAGAAATTTATTAACAGAATTGGAGGCAATTCTCAAACTCCAGCTATGGTCATAATGGATTTTATTTGTTGGTACTACACCAGGTCTTCCTGACCAAATTAGCCAACAAGTGGATCCTGCCACAGGGTGTAATGGAATACTACATAGGGCAAATACTGTTATGCCAGTGGTAATAAGACTAAGAGTCCATAGCTGACTTCCTAACCAAAAATATTATCCAATCAAAGAAAAGACACAAAGACCCTCCATCTTCTCATAGACTAGTTTCTCAAATTTGGCCTTCTGAACCCTTATCATTCCCCTTGCAATACTCCCATTCTACCTGTACTTAAGCCCTCAAAAGAGTATCAGACAGGATAAGACCTTGGCCTCATTAACAAGGCTGTCATTCCAGTTCATCCTGTAGCAGTAAGTCTGTATACAATTCTCTCCCAAATTTCAGGGCACACTAACTGTTTCTCAGTCTTAGATTTAAAAGATGAATTTATCCATAAACCCCTACATCGAGCCTTCCGATATCTACTTTCCTTTGAATGCAAAAATCCCATTTTAAGAGACAACCAATATACTTGGACAGTTCTTCTGCAGGAGTTTAGCGATCATCTCGCCTTTCTACTCAGACACTAGAGAAAGACTTGAGGAATGAACTCAAAGCAGGGAGCCATCCTGTAGCACGTAGACAATATTATCATTTGTAGCCAAATCAAGAAATATCTAACTATAACACTGTACAGTCTTTCAACTTATTAACTAAATGACAATTGACCATCTTTTACCAACTCAATAATTCTGGGGGTGCCAAAGACTTTAGGAGTAAAATACCACCTCCATTTCTATTGGTAGCCTCAGTCTGCTGGAAAAATAGGGAGAGCCAACCCAGTCCTAAAGCAAGTTCTGGCAAAACTTTACCAAGTAATGTCTGAGTAGTCCTGGCTCTGATTGCTGCCAGTGATGTTCATGAGAGTTTGTAGGATGCCCTAAATTGGACTAAGTTTGACTGCATTTGTGATATTATATTGGAGGCCATTTCTATTCTGGTATAATAGTAGACCCAGAGACCATTAGGATCTTACAATGTCTCATTAATCTGGGGCAAGTATAACAGGCTATCCAAATGTGTGAGAACAGAGTCCTTCCAAATTCTGGCCCAGAAACACCATCTACTATCCATCCTAGAGACCAAATGCTTATAAAATCTTGGAGAGAGAGAACACTTGATGACCAGTTAAAGCCAAAATAGAAGGGCCCTTCCTCTAATCCTTGTCACATCCATTGCAGTAAAGATGGCAGAGATAGATAATTAGGTTTATCTTTGTAGAACAAAACCAGTCTCATGTGAGCTGTCTCAACAAGACCACCCAAAAGCAGAAAGCTCTTGGGAGCCTCTGGAAGATTTGAGATTTCCTCTTCTAAAAACAAGACGCCAGTGCTGCTACAGAAAGCGTGGAAATCTGATCTTCTCCTCATACTTGGGCTAATAGTGAAAGTTTTCCTGTCAAATAGTCAGGTCAATGATCGTTAACTCTTTTCTCATTGTTTTCTGATAGGGTTTTCTTTCTTAACCTCAGCCAGGGAGCCATAGCATTCCAAGGTAGTTGGCAAGCACATAACCCCTGCAGGTAGTGTCTACAGCCCCTTCCAGCTTGAAGAAGCTATAGAAGACAGAGATCTCCACTACCTCAGCACTGCATAAAATTATGGAAATATATGTGTCTCATAGGAAAATGAGACAGGAGATTAAGATGTGGCAAAGCTGGGTACAGAGGTAGGCATGACCTGTTAATAAGATCCTGCAACACACACAGAAAATGATTCCCAAAGCCATGAGAACCTGAACAAGTTGTCAGTAGGATGGCCTAGACTTGATAGCAACTTGAGGCATGCAATCCCAGCACCACCTCTTAAGACCCACATATAGAAATTCTTGTAGCTTTTAGGCCTGTGGCAAGGCAGCATCTGTGACGGGGACATGTGGCAAAAGCTATTCATTTCATGGCATTCGGAAGCAAAAAGAGTGACAGGAAGGGGCTGGGTCCTGATATTCCCTTGAAGGACATTAGGCCCCACTTCCTAGAAGTTCCTCCATCTTCCTATAGTGTCATGGGCTGGGAACTAAGCCTTCAGATTCAAACCACAGCAACCACTAATGTAGTAACAATGATGGAAGAAGGGGAGTTGCAACAGCTACTGCTTATTGAATCTCTGTGCTAAGCTCTTCATGTGCTTCTGAGTATGTCTCATAGAATCCCTTTAAATCTACCAACCATGGACTCAAACTTCTTAAACCATGAGCCAAAATACATCATTCCTTCTCATAAGGTGATTATCTTAGATATCTCATCATAAGGACAGAAAGTTGACAAAGTTTTTATTTGTAGAAAACATACATGACTGTCATAGGCATCATTTTATTTAGATAGTAGACATCTTTATCCTTTGCCACATTTAAAATAGATTTGTTCTCTCTCATCTGAGAAGGCTTTTCTCTGTTCAAGGTCATGTGAAGAATTTCCCAGCATTTTCAGCATATCTATCTCTCCTTCACTGAAGAAGTCACCTTGGGGCTGGGGATCTAGCTCAGTGGTACCATGCCAACCTTGGACACACAAGGGCCCAAGTTTGATCCCTGATACCACACACAAAAAAATCACGTTTTCAATTTCAGTCTGGACATTTGTTTAATGGCTTGAGTGGTGCATACTCTAGTGAGCAATCCTGCAATCAGCACCCATCTGGCCTTCACCCCATCTCACACTTTAGCTATTTCAGCATTACCAATTATTTTTCTATAGTCACAGACCATATAGTTGAGTCTGTTCTTCATTATTTTTCTTTAGCTTGTCTCACACTGAAAACTTAAAGTGCATTTTTATAAAAAAGAAACTTAACTAGGGCGGAAAGGTTAGCTCAGTGGTTCCGGCGCCTGCCTTGCAAGTGTAAGGTCCTGAGTTCAATCCCCAGTAACCACATACAATGCTGGGTGTGGAGACTCATGCCCACCAGCAATCAATACCACATACCACAGTGCCAGGCATGGTGGCTCACGCCTGTAATCCCAGCACTCAGGAGGCAGAGACAGGAGGATTGCTGAGTTCCAGGCTTGCCTGGACTACATAGTGAGATCAGAGCCAGCCTGAACTACAAAGCGAGACCCTGTCTCCAAAAAAACAAAACAAAACAAAAACAACAACAACAAAAGAAACTTAACTACCATAAATGGAAAGCCAATACCATCAACCACAAATAGAAGCTACCCACAAAAAGAAATACCATGAAAATAAAGCAATATTACTAAATTCTAGAGGAACAGTTTGCCTATCAAAGACTCTGAGCTGGAGGCCTATTTGATTTCCATTTTAAAGCGAGATTTGGAGAGGTGTCAATGTTTTACTGAGGTGTTAAAGACCTTTTAGTACCACAGTGAGATTTTTCTTATTGGTGTAATGAGAAGGAATGAAAGATAATTTAAAGAGAAAAAAAGCCTCACTGCAAGATTTAGTGTTTTTCTTTCTAGAAGCTTCTTCTGACCTTAAAGGACAAGGGACCACCTTTTATGTGATTCAATTCTTATAGGAGATGAGTTCAGGGGAAAACAGTCCAGCCTCAGCTTCTCACTTATTGACTGTCTTAGGAAGATTCTTTCTCCGTTTTTGAAATGAGGGAACTGAGCTAGAGAAGTGCTCTTTTTTGAGGCTTTCTAGGCCCTAAAAGTCTATGAGAATCCATCTAAAATTTTGTTTTGCTCATGTCTTAGCCCCTTAAATCTGCTATCACAGAATACCCTAAACTGGGTGGTTTATCAACAACAGAAGTTTATTCCTTACAATGCTGGGAAGTCCAAGATAGCAGATTAGGTATCTGATGAGAATTCACATTTTGCTTCATAGCAAAATGAAGCTATAAAGCCTTCTTGCTATGTCCTCACATACTGAAAGGGAAGAGAGAGCTCTCTGGGGCTTTTAAAATAAGTATACTAACTCCATTCTTGGGCTCCATCCTCATGACCTATCACCTAACAGAGTCCCCAGTCCTAATACTTTTACCTTGGAGATGAGATTTCAGAACAAGAATTTGTGGGTTGGAAGACATAAAAATTGTCTCCACATAAATGTGTTTCTCACCTACTGGTGAAGCAGGTTTGTAATTCATCAAGTTGGCCCTGTGGGGTGGTTTGGGTCACTGAATCTCCATGAGAAGCAAAGATGTGGGATTCACCACATATTCACAAATAAATTCACGTTTCCTGGGGGTGGATTTTTCTGCTCGATGAACAGAGCAGATGGCTGTGCTTGAGATGAAAAGGGAAGTTTCTAACCCCCTTTCTTTGCCCAGCACAGAATTTAGAAACAATGAAATAACTTGCTAACTTCAGGTTCCATCCCCTCTCTCAATAGCTTCTGCTGATTCCTTCTGCAGATGTTTCCTTTGTCGGAGAGTCAGGGAGGAGCTGCCAGTGAGTCACCCCTAAATTATCCCTCTCTTCATATCTCCTTCCTGCTCCTAAATTGGTGAGGATCTGCCCCACCTGTGCATGTTCCCAAATTTCTGAGCCTGCCTCTAAAGACCCTCTTATAGTCTGAGTCTAGTCTATAATCTGATAGCAGCCATGGCTGCCAGTATAAACCTCTGCCTCTTCCCAGTTGGTTACCTCACGTGCAGTAGTCATGAGGAAATATTTTGGAATGCAGTGATAATGCATGGCTGCCTCTCCAGTTAATCTTAGTTCATACCAGCATATGTTTCTTGAGTGACTAGCATTGAGGATCCTTGAAGCTGTTCTGTTGGAAGGGTGACCACTGTCCCAATGTGACTGACTTTCCCAGTAGGGACAATGGAAGCCAATATCCCCAGAAATTCCCCAGCCCAGAACATACTGGCCTGATTGTGCAATCACTGGTTAGAGTAAGCTCCCTGCTTTCTATCTTCATGGGGTTCCATCTGGTGGAAACCAAACGTTCACAGAAAGAAAGTACATAGTTGGTCCTTTGTGTCTGTGACTTCTTTGTCTGAAGATTCAACCAATTAGATGGAAAATATTTTTTAATTGCATTTGTACTGAAAATGTGCAAATTTTTAAAATAATTATTCTTTAGTAATACAGTATAACAACAATTTGCACAGCACTGACATTGCATTTGGTATTATAAGTAATCCAGAGGCAGCTTAAGTGTGTGTATGAGATGATGTATGTAGGTTTGATGTAAACACTAAGCCATCTTATGTAAGAGGCATGATCATCTATTCTTTTGGTACCTACCAGGATTCTGGGACTGATTCTCCTTGGATCCTGAGGAATGACTATAATTACAAACCACGGTGAGCTCAAAGAAAAGAAAAAAAGAGAATCCAAGCTGAGCTGGAACTGTGGATGCAAGTGAGGAAGACTCAGTTCTGGTCCAGGAGGACCTTGATTGCACTGGGCAAGAGAGGCACACATGTCTTACTGAATACAAAGCAGCAAGCACCATGAGTCAGAAACACCTACACTCTCTTGTCCCTGTTCACACTGCACTGTTTCTATTTTAATTGGCATTTGAACAGCAAAAATCCACTGTGGTGTATTATGTAGATGTATATTAAAAAGGAATGTAAAAAGTTGAGTGTGGTGACACAGGCCTGCAATCCTAGCATCCTGGGAGGCTGAGGCAGGAGAATCACGAGTTTGAGCTCAGCTTGGGCAATTCAGTAATACTTTGTATCAAAATAATAAAGAAAAAAGTAAATGAAGATAGAAATGCTGCCAGTGTAGCTCAGAGCATGGGCCCTGGGTTTAATCCCCTGCACCAGGGAGTGATGACGTAGAAGATAAAAGTTAAAGCCTACACTTCAAGAGAGTCACACACAGCCTCTTTTTAGGGAGTTGAAATAGTTAAAATTAATACTAGAACAAAAGAACATGTTTTGTTTCATTTCTATTAGAAAAATTGACTGTGACCATTCAGTGCCCTTGAGTTTTTCTGCCCAGTATTCTAATTCCAGGAAGAAAGAATCTGATGGCCAACTTCGGGTTTTATGCCTGCCCCTTGGTTAGGCTAGGGGGCATTATCATTAGAAATTTCACCAAAATGTGAACCCCCTGATGTGGCAATAAGTGGTTTACAATAGAAAATAGAAGACTAGGATGCTGGAGGGGAAGGCATCACCTGCTTCTTCCCTTCTCTTCTCAAAATAGCTCTGTCTGGCTTCCTTCTCCAGTGTCTCATGCCCCATGGTCACTGCCCTTGAAGTGACTGCTGGGCTTCTGTCTGGAATACTATGTTACCATGCATAGCCCCATGCTGCCCACTGCCTGCAGGGGCACATGTGTCTTGTCCTGCTACCCTGATGGCTAACACCTTGGAGTATACAATGCATCTTTGTGCAGTGTTTGACACAGAGCAGAAATTCCATCATTGTTGCCAGGAACTTAGGGAGAGTATTAAAGAGCACATGGCCATGATGACTCTGGCATCTTCCCTGGATCACTGCCTTCCAGCTGGATCAGTCTTCTTCCTGCTACACAGGGCTCTGAGAAACTTCCCAAGCTACCTCGCTCTTACCCTCATGTATCTGCTTGCTGGTCTCAGGCTCATTTGTTCTCAGCAGGTGATTACTGACCCTCCAGAGGAACATTTGACAGTGTCTGAAGACATGCTTCAGGTATCACAGTGAGGAAGGGAGAGCTACTGGCCTCTTGTGGGATGGTAGCTACTGAGTGTCCTGTAATGCTCAGGCCTACATAAACAATAAGAGTCCCTAGGTAGACAGACCCTATAGCCAGGGCCTTCCTTGAACTTTACACATGGCTTTCTCATGTCCCTGTTGCCTTTTCTTCATAGCATTTTCTTGTCACCTGAAGTGACAGTGTCTGTTCAGTTGCTTCTTTAGTACCTGTCACCAGGCTAGATCAGTCCTATGGAACTGGGTCCCCATGGGTCTTCCTCACAATGGGCTCCCTCTTGGATGTAGCTGTTAGCACACAGTGAAGGGTTTAGTAAAAGCATGTTACATGAGTGTTTAACAAGGGAGCATGGCTTCCACTCAAGATTAACAGTTAGGAGCTTAGCAGGCAAGCCCAGATTCTCTTGGGTTGGTCATCTTTGTGTGTTTGTGATGATTTCTCCATTTAGTTCAAACTCAGCCTTTGTGATTTGCTCACTGTGTGGCCTTTGGTAAAATTTTTAGCCTCAGTTCTTGTTTCTCTAAAGTGGGGCCTCTATTATTAGCCCTTTTGTCCTAGAGATGCTGGAGAGAGTAAGTAAATGAGTCCACAAAACAATTCAGAAAATGCTTAGAGCAGAAGAGCCTCGATAAACGTCGTCTATCATCTGCCTCATCATCATGATTTGGCCAAGGTAGGCAGAGAGATGAAAGAATGGGCTTCTGGGCCTTACAAGAAGATTAGGGGATTAATGCAGCTTTGGAGGCCAGAGCTGTCCCCATTGGGTTTTGCCAGCTCTTGCTCTGTCCATGAAATAAACCAGATGAAGCCTTTATCCATCCCCTATTTTAAGAAGGAGGCAGGCAGAGTGTGGGGATTTAATGTGGCAGATGTTGCTGTCCTTGAATTATGAAACCAAAGGAGGAAATTAAAGCGCCCCATTGCAACAGATATGGGCCAACAAAAGAGAGGGCAAGGGTGGGGTGGAGTAAAGACAAGGGAAGGAAGGAGGTGTTTTGTCATTTGGGCAATGGTGGGTCCTAATTCTGGAATCCTAGAATCCTATACTTTCATAGTCATGACTAATTTTGGTATCTTCATCTTCTATAGGGAAATATGACTCAGGGAAAGCAACCCCTAAATTTACACAGCTGATTAGTGGTAGAGCAACCCACAGGTCTTGATTTCTCTGCCCAGTATTCTAACTCCAGGAAGAAAAAATCTGATGGCCAACTTTGGATTTTATGCCAGCCCCTTGGTTAGGCTAGGGAGCATTGTGATTAGAAATTTCACCAAAATATAAACCCCATCATGTGGCAATGAGTGGTTGACCATGGGAAGTAGAAGAGCAGGATGCTGGAGGTGAAGGCATCACCTGCTTGAGGAGCATTGCGTTTTGCAGCCTAGATCAAGGCCAGTGGAAGACATTGTACTACAACATCCTGACCTGGAACATGTATACCCTGCAAAAGACAGCCTGGGTATGCATCAGTACCCCACAGAACTCAGGGTTAGGCACAGCAGTCCCAGGCTTCTCTGCGGAAGCTTTCTTTCTAGCCTTTCTGGAAGGGAATGTGCCACTGCCTTGGAATTGTTCTGTCTTGGGTGAATCTCACCAACCATCGGCAAATTTCTTACCCTTCTGGAACCTTAGTTTCTTTATCTGTGAAAGCAGGGAAATAGTAAGTTCTACATCACAGTGTTGCTATAGGAATAATTCCTGGGTTACTGTCACACATAGTTATTAGTCCTGGCTGGGTGTGTAAATAATGAAGTGTTAGTTTCATTGTAGCCAGAATGGACCTCAAAGCACTCTTTGGGCTGCAGCCATCAAGAGCAGCCTGTGGGTGCTCGTCTTCTGCTCTCCTCACCCTTGCACAGCACTTGACACTTGCTCAGGGGCAGTAAGTGGTAGTGGCAGAAGACCAGTGCCTATGGGGACACCCATTTCCCAGTCAGCACCATGTGGCACCAGGGAATGCTGCCAGCAATGCATGAAACTCTTTGTCACTAGTTTAGACTTTAATCCTGAGTGGATAAAGCAGCCCTCCTGCCCAGTGGTGAAGTGGCCTCATGATGAGGGCAGTGTTTGTTTTCCCAGACTTTCTCTTTAGCAAGAAGCCTTGTCCCAACCACACCGTGAGCAATTTGCATTTAAATTGGTTTTCTCTCATTATAGAAATCTCTTAGGTCAGCTGGAGTTTCCATTTTCCTCAGAGTCAGTTTGGGGATTCCATTTCTCGCTTGAGGGTCCCTCATGCTTGCCTCCCTCTTGCTGACAGTGAATGTGATCACATCTTCCATGGAGACCAGACTGCCTGAGAATGCCACCAAAATCTCACATAAGCTTGGAGAAGCAGGAGGTGGAGGAGGGGACTGGAGGATGTAGGCCCTGAAACTGCAGAAAAGGGACCTTGCGGTGGCTCAGCTTCAGGATATAGGACTCATCTTGTCACTTATTCCAAAAGGACCTACAGAGCATGCTGCTGGGTGCTTAGAGTACAGAAATAAGCGAGTTACATTCATTACCCTCCAGGAGCCCTCTGTCTAAGGAAGGAGTAAAAAAACAAAATCATGCTGTATTCAAATAATCACTTTAATAAATGTCAGAATTAATTCCCATCAGAATCCAGAGGCTTTCAGATAGTGCTTTTCATAAACTACAGACACACACACATATGTACATGCACACATACAGTTGCATATATGTGTACACACATACCAGCTAGCATGTTTACAGGACTGTCTACATAGATAGGTACTCATATATATATGTATATATATGCATACACACAAATACATATATACACACAAATATATCTACATATGTATGGTAGAAATTATATATTTTAATATAATATATGTTCAGATTAAATGTGTCTCTTACCTGAAATGGCTTGAACCAGGACTGTTCCAGATTTTTCAGATTTTGGAGTATTTTCACATATATACTGAGATATCTTGGGGTTGAGACTCAAGTCTAAACATGAAATTCCTTTATATTTCATCTTAAACATGTAGCCTAGAACTAATATTATAGTTTTATATATTATAGTATATAATTTTGTGCAAGAAAATTGGCATGATAGTATAGCATGATGATATTATATCATAAGGTCCATGCCCAAAAAGTTTGAATTTTAAAGCATTGCAGATTTTGAATTTTTTGATTGGGAGACTCAACACATATTAATTTATTTAATTTTCATGACTTGCTAGGAGGACAATGTTATCACTACCATTACCTTACAAATTGAGAAACTGTGGCACAGAGTGATTAAGTCATTTCCCAGAGTCATCACTGGTCAATAGAGCCAGACTTGAAATCATAGCAGTCTGGCTGCAGGGCTCATGCTTCTCATCCTGTGCTATAACTATACCTGATAAGGAGTGATACACTGTCAAGTTCACCTGTGGAAGGTGCCCAGAGCCCCTGCTCTGCCTTTGTGATCTGTTTATGGTCTGTGAGCCAAGGTTCATGGGGACTTAAGTGAACCTCAGCAGGAATGCCCAGATGTTACCTGGAAAATCAGGAAGAAAGTCACATGCTAGAACTGAAGAATGACTAGGAGTTTGGCAGACAAAGAAGAAGAACAAATTACATCATGAAGGCTAAACATGCGTCAGTTCCCAGAGAATGAACAGGCATGGAACTCCTAAATGTCACGGGAATTTTAGGGCTAATATAGACTAAGCAGGAGACTTGAGGTTAGGAGGCTGGCAGACCACACAAGACCTTGAATGTCCCACACAGGAGCATGGGCTTTATCCTGGAGATAGTGGGGAGCCATCAAGGTTTCTGAGCAGGAAAGGGACAAGGCCTGCAGTTGTAGTGTGCAGAGCTGGCTGGCTAGATGGGGGACTATAACAGAAAATACAATCAATAGACATAATCAATATTGCAATCCCTATCATTGTTTGATGAAGTGTCATAGATAGGGATAGGTGGACTCACCAGCACTGGGGCCTTTTTGCTGCTCACTGATGTGTATCATGGAGCTTTCCTTACCCAGCAGGATTACCTTAGTCCAATTCACCCATGAACACCTTGCAGGCATGGAGCCAAGGCAGGGCTGTTGGGAGATTATGTGTGTGAAATGTAATAGGGGAAAGTAATCAGGTCTTGGTTTTCAACCAATCTCAAGACTGAAAGACAGCAAAAAGATAGGGATAGTATAGTGCTCCATTTTCTGGGTTAGCTCAACAAAATTCATCCTTAATGTTTGTATCTAACACCAAAGGCTGGCAAACTGTGCTTTAAAGGACAGAGAAAATAGTTTATGTTTTTCAAGCCCTAGTCTCTGTTACAACTGCTCAACTTTGCCATTTTATTACTAAAGCATTCATAGATAACGTATAAGTAAACTATGTTGCAATAAATCTTTACTTAACAACTAAGGTGGTGGACCAGATTTGGCTTCAGGGCTACAATTTACTGACCCCTGTGCTACATCCAGGAAGTAGGTAGAGGGTTAAGTAGATCACCAACTGGATGTGATTGGACAGAGAAAGGTGAGAATCTCCTGCATTTCATACCTTATCAGGTACCAATGGATCATCCTTCTTAGAAGATGTGGATGAATTCATAAAAAAAACTTACTGAATTTGCCAGGTAAAGCCACTGCATAATCAAACCCAGGAGCACAAAGAGATCCAGTGCCTTACTCACATCCATAACTAGTAAGGATCAGAATGAGGGTTGGAACCAAAGCAATCTCACCTGACACTGTAGCATCTATGGGTGCCACAGCTCTCATACCAAACTCTCAGGTGGTCTTGAATCCAGGCCAGAGCTGCTCAAACACGTGGGATGGTTTTGCTCTCAGTCTACATGATGCTGTCATTGGAAACAAGCAGATGTGGGAGAGACAAGCCCATCTGCTTCCAAACCCAGTGCAATAGGAACAAAAGAGAAGAATCTCTCTGAAATCTATTATTAAGCAAAATGCTTCTCAGAAGTGGATTCATGTGAGGGGAATGTATTTGTGTGTGAAGATATTGCCATCTAAGGGGTGGGACACAAAAATGTGAGGAGACAAACGTCTGTGTGTTCACTGCACAAGAATCCATTCAGGACTCCTGGAAGCCCCATCTTTGCTCTCTGGGAAGGCATCGTATAAAGGGAGCTCTGAAGAGAAGCATCTGCCTCGGCTTGGGCAGAGAGAACCTGGGGCCAAGCCCAGATTATCTAAAGGGCGAGAGTCGTCCATGTGTGTTCCAGGTAAAGGGAACAGCATCTGTAGAGACAAGGGAATTTGAGGCCACCCTGGAGGTGAGGAGATGATAGAAAGGATGTGGTTGGTAGCATTGGAGATGAGCACTGGGCAGTCTGCCACCCAGCCGGTCAGCCTATACCACTCTGGGATAAAGGCTATCATATCCTCAGTGCCTGTCTGGGGAAAGGACAGCTCCCGAATTCTAGATGGAGTGCAAAATGCTTGCCAATGGTTGGTAATGCCAAGAACACTCTGCTGATATTGCACCTTGAAATAGTAAAACTGAATGATAGTAAATCAGCTCTATCAGGCTGTCCGTCCATTTTGCCCTGCATTGCCAATGGCTTAATTATACTCACTGAAAGTTTGAAAGAGGGCAGAAGTTGACATTGCCACTGCCCCATTGCACTGTGTAAAATAGTAACAGCTCCATTCTGGAGGAGCTTTACAAGGCCTACTGTCCTGTTTATCAGAAGAGCAACTGGAGGCTCAGAGGGATCCAGTCACATAGGACTGTACTCTGAGAAAAGAAAGGAGTCAGGACCTAGACTATTTCTGTCTGCCATCTGAGCCTAAGGTCCTCCCCCGGACCTCCTTAACTTGACATCAGACAGTTGAAGGACCTTATGGATTTCTGAGAACATGTTAATCTATTATTGCATCTGCCTGTCCAAGGGATCATTTTACAAGATGGATCAGATAGGTACAGTAACTTCCTCAAGGTCACACAACTTTTCATGGGTCAAATGGGGAGCCTGAACCAAGGTCTCACCATCACCAAGTCAAAGCTGTTTCTCCTTTACCTTGGCTTCCAAGTTTACAACAAAGAAGGGCAGCTTATGTTTTGCCCTGGTACAACCCTTAAAAAAAGAAAAGGAACAACTGAAAACTCGCATTCACTTCATCTCTACCTTGGGAGGTATTCATCCAATCATCAAAAGACAAATACCTTGGAGAGCAGACCGTGCCAATCACTGCCAAATGACATCAGCAAGAGCAGGCTGTGCCAGGCCAATTTAATTTCCTCGGACAGAGCAGC
>PVIC010022264.1:0-27828 GCA_004025085.1 Thryonomys swinderianus | reverse complement strand
TGAAACACAAAACTAGTACACAGTGATTGTAATACCATTCCATTCCAAGCTGTGAGAGTCTTCATTAACTTAATAAATCATGGAGCACAAAACATCCATTTTAATATAGCATGTTTAAATGCTTTGATAGGATGAGAAAAACTATCAGAAGAAAACATCAGCAGACCTTTGTGAGACTGACCCAAAAACTTCCATTCTTGTGGAAAAGCAAAATGGACTGTGATCCATCCGAAAGCCAAGATTTATTAAAGAGAAAAAAAGAGATTTAAATCCTATGAGTGTCTTTACTGAAACTCGCAGTGAACATGGACATCTTAAAGATTTCTCTTACGTCTTCAGTCCAAACACTTCAGGCCAAAAACATATGTTTGCTGTGAAGTGTGTGCCTGCGGCAGAGCCAGGAGCCGGAGCGGCGGGCGGACGGCACAGAGCTGGGCAGTCAGTCCGACTTCGGCCAGCGGAGCTCTTAAGCAGCGAGGTCAAAGGCACACCGTGGAGGAGAGGCGCACGGTGCAGGTAAGGCTCCGGCCTTGTGCTGTTTAGTTCCCTGCTGAGATGCTGATCCATAGCTGATCTGCTCTAGGGTCCGTAGGCATTCTGGATTACAGCTCCTGAGACATTCAGGGACCAGATCTCCTGCACTTCCAGACCGGTCAGTGGACATTTAATGAGTTCCAGTGCTTACTTCCTGACAAAGACTTAGGCGCAGTCCAAGGATCAGTGTGCATAAAGCCCTACTCAAAGCCAGGGAGGTGGGCACAGCATGAGGATATCCTCTGGGTATGCTACTTACCCAGCATCCTCCTCGCACCCATGAGAGTGAAACTATTAGAGCTTCCAGCGATAACACACAGCCCTCTGTGGCACACGGGACACTATCAAAGTATCTGTAGGAAAACTCGCAGCACCTCCTCTTGCACTTGGGGATGTTATGAACAGCAGCACGGCGGTGGCCCCGGTTCATACCAGTGGTAGCTGACTCGATCACGGACACCGCTACTCGGCGACTGACAGGCAGGCAGTGTACACGGCACCGACGCGCAGGACCCAGGGCCGAGTCCCGTCTCCGGGAGGGCGGAGTGGGGAGTCTCACCGATGGCCTCAGGGCAGGGTGCACCTTACAACTCACACACTGTGCGGGTTCAACGGGAGGCCTGATGTCAAAGGCAATAAGCCGAGCACTAAAAATAAGTGTGAGCCCACTCGTATGTGGAATCCAAGCAAGTTGATTTCATAGAATATTAGAGTAGAAGGATGGTTTGCACAGGCTGGAAAACAGCCGGAAGGGTGAAATTAGTAGAGTTGAGCGATGGTACAAGGTCAAAGTTACACAGAAGAAATAAGTTCCAGCGTTCTATTCCTCAGTGCAGTGCTACAGACAACATCACTGTGCATTGCAACAAAACTAGGAGAAATGACTTCACATGAGCTCACCACGGAAACATGGTAAGTGTTTGAAGAAATAGATACATTTACCCTGATCTGCACATTATAACCCTATACATACGTATTGAAACATGGTATAGTACTTTATAAATAGAAGCTCGAGAATCTTTATGTGCCCGTGAAAATTAAAAGCACTTTTAAAAACAGTGTGAATTGTTTATTTCTGGATTTTCCAATTTAATAGCTTTTTTAAATAGCTCACTGTGTGCAAACTACTGAAAACAAAACTGCACGCGGCAGGGCCAGAGGATTAGCTCAGTGGTTCTGGGGCCTGCCTTGCAAGCGCAAGGTCCTGAGTTCGATCCCCGGAAACCACATAGAATGCTGGGCATGGAGACTCACACCCACCACCAATCAACACCACACACCACAGTGCTGGACGTGGTGGCTCACGCCTGTCATCCCAGCACTCGGGAGGCAGAGGCAGGAGGATTGCTGAGTTCGAGGCTTGCCTGGGCTCCATAGTGAGCTCAGGGCCAGCCTGAACTACAAAGCGAGACCCTGTCTCAAAAAAAAAAAAAAAAAACCTGCACACTGCAGGTGAAGTTCTGCTTTTAATTCTAGAGAACCAAAATGAAAATGTGTGGGAAAGGAAAACACACAGGAGAAAGCAAACCACTCCGTCACTTTTGGTCATCTGATACACATGTCCCAGGGCTTCTTCATCTCCCGAAGGAAGAGAATCCCACTGGGTCAAACAATCGGATAACTCTTACCATGAGCTCAGGGAAAAAGTCCAGACCACAGTGTCATGACACAAACTGAGTCTGCTTTATTCTGGGGAGAGCGCAGGGTGAGAGCCAAGCCTTGCTAAGCATAGGAGGGAAAGGGACACAGACAGGCCAGGGGCATCTGTCCTGTCTCGGCTCATACAGTGACCTCCGGGCCTCTGCATGCGGGGTGCGCCTGCCAGTCAAGACTGCGCTCTGCCTTGTAATCCGCCTCAGGTCTTCACTAACTGTTGTCCTTTGGGGGAGTCAGTCACTTGATTTAAATCTAGGTGACCTCATCTATAAAAATGAAACAATTATGGTAACTATCTCGTAGGACTAATAAAAGATTTAAGTTTGGTGCAGTATATACCACATAACTGCTAGGGTTTTGTTTTGTTCTGTGTGTAACAGATTTTACAGAAATCAAAGATGCATTAGCCTCTCTAGGTGTTTGAGTCCATCTGCCTAATCGATGGGACACAAAGCAGGTCGGTAAGACAGGGTCCGAGGCCATCTGTGCTTGACTGGCACTGGGGCCATGGCACTACGGCACAGTGCCAGCCAGATCTGGTGGCCTGTATCACATCACCTAGGAGCCGCCTCAAGAGTACCAGTTAAACACTACACGGCGGAGATGCTGGCATTGCACAAAACAGAGCACCCAGGCTTAATTCCACGATAGCCGCAGGACAAAAATGGAAAAAGGAAATTTCCAAAATATTGAATCCCTTTGAATATGGAGATGGCTTCTCCTGCTGCAGCGGCAGCCTCTGGCCCCTCCCCACAACAGTACACACATCATTCGACGTTCCTCGGGGGCTGAGAAGAGGAACCTGACAATGAGGCGACATTGAGGAACCTGACAATGACCTGACAATCTTTGGCTACTAAGGGACCTGAGTCCTTTGGCCAGGTCTATTGTCACCAAGCCAGTTTTACCTGTCCCAAGCATGTGTTAGCATCGCAGGCAAAGGCTCCAGGTTAGCACAATGCTGTGTCTCTGGATGTTTTCTGTTTTGTTTTATCAGAGGCCCATAGCATCTAAGACAAAAGGGAAATACAAGGTGTGGTAGAGATATTCCACCACAATTAGCAGAAAGCAGAGATGCAAAGCAGATATGTGAACCCCAGGGCATTATTTTAACTTGAGGAAATGGCAGTTTCTCTTTGGTCAAGGAATATCAATATGCACTTCCGGGAGATTGCCAAGCTTACCAACAATCACTTCCGTTCTATTCAGAAACTGAGTGTTTAGGCTTATATTGCAGCCTTGGCTTTTGTGACTGTACTTTAACAAATTAAAGAAATCCACATAGTAGGCAGTAGAGGAGTCTAAGCGCGTACAGGAGAACGGCAAGAAACACCCGTGGGAGGCCTCGAACAGACGGTGCCACTTCGGTGCAGCCCTAAAAGCCGAATGCAGTTTTAGCAGGTTGAGGAGAAAGGGCAAGAATGACACGACACGGGAAGCATTCGAAGGACACCGAAGACAATAACGAGTGAGTGTGGAGCCTGCCTGGGGCTGTGACCGGCGCAGCGGGTCCCGGGCCTTCCAGGGCATCCTGGCCTCCGGGCTCCCTCTGACACGAGCCCCTGAAGCTCCCCGACGCTGACCCACAGAACCAGGGAGACCGGACCCCCGTGGCCAGGTAACACAGCAGCGGCAGGAACATCGAGTGGGGTCACACACTCGTCCCTCCCCCGTCATCGGGCCGCTGAATGTTCTTACTTCAAAATCCCACTTGCTCGCCAGCTCCCTGTCTAACCAATCCTCCTAACAATGGAGCCACCTTGTCCCAAACGGTCCAGGCTTAGGGTGCTGAACTGACCACCGCCTGGACTCTACCTGAAAGCAAAGCCAAATTCTATCCCCCCAAACCCCGTTCATTACCACCCATCTCCTTGATGCCACCAACACCCAAACCTAGATCTGACTTGCCGCCAAAGCTTTCCAGCTCACCTCTTGGCTCCCGGCGCCTCTCTCGCCAGCTTATCCTGTCATCCCGCTGCCTGGTGTGTCCTTTTAGAACAGCTGCGCAATAGGCCCTGACGATAGTTCCCTGCTCCTCGCTACTCTGTTACTCATTCAGCCATTCAACCAATAAACGGCGCGTGGGGCTGACAAATGTGAACCACTGGGCTATATAGTAGAGATGGAAAGATGAATAAATCTTGTCTTGGAGAGTTCAGTGAGGAAGGATACACAGAGTAGCTCATAATGCAGTGGCACAAGGAAGACAAAGAAATATGCAATCTAACTCTCCTCTGTGAGTTAGATAACATCTCAGAAAGATGGGACTGTGTCTGAGCAGCATTTCAAGAGAAGAGACACGTTCACCAGGCAAAGCAGAGAATGAGGCTTCTTCCCACTTCTGGAAGCAAAGTTTAAACAGCCAGACAAAAACAAAAACATCCTCATCCTTTGTTCATAAAAACCATCACTCTGCAGAGTAAGGTTGATGCAACAGAAGTGTGTGATCTCTGTGACTCTCTGCCCTTTGATCCAGCAAGTAAAACAAGGGACAAGCTCTTCACAGAAGACACAAAGGCAAAACGTGGAGGCGATCACTGGGCCCGCTGGGACAGCAGAAGGGACAGAAACTTGAGCTCGAACAAATGAAAGTCAAGGAACGCCATACAATGCTGCAGGCACCGACACCCTATTTCCAGAAAAAGTGTTACGTGACAAGGACAGAGAATACAGAATTTAGGGCACGTGCAATTAAGTACTCTAATCACAACCTCCCCGATTACCCAGACACCTAGGACAAGGCGGACTGAGGATACATCCTTTTATGCAAAGTGAAATTTGACATCACACATCTCACCAGATCCACTCAGTGGAAAGACAAATCCAGAAGCCTATTCTGCGCCAGATCCCACGTAAAGTAATAAGAACTCTCTCTTCCTAAAGCAAGCAGTAAGGGTCAACTCCTGATCTAGCCCACTACCGAGGGACCAGTCAAACCATGTCCACATGCCCTGATAGGAAGTCCTCAACCCACGGCTGATACTGGATTGAACATGTAGAAGCTAAAAGTCAATCAAACATCATGCCTTTTCAGTTCAGATTATTTGAAAGGATATCAAAATATTTTATTTTAATATCATCCACCGATCAAATGACTTCTGCACCCATATTTTGTTTGTAGAAGGAATGCCAGCCAGGTATGAACTGTGTCCTTATGGCAGCTCACAGGGGCATTAGTCCTCTCCATTACCCACCCACCTCACTTCACGCCTGGCACTGTGTCAAGAAATGAATCACAGGAGTAAGAAGTTCATATTCTGTAGGACTAGGTTATCGTCACATAGGTGAACAAAGCTGAACACATCACCTATTCAGCGTGCATCCGAAGTTACTGAATTTACTGAAATTCCCTCTTTGCACACAAGAGAGGAGGCCCACCGCCATCTGCACGTGGTTTTAGTGAAGACTAACAAAGGTACACGAAAGAATCTAGTGAGCTTTCAATACATGCTAACAAAACCCAAACAAAGGAGAAAAGCCTATTTTTAGAGAAAGTGGAAGTTAAACAATAAGGACTATAAACAATCAGCCTCAAGAAACATCCTGATTTTTTTAGAAATCATCTTATCTGAGCTGACTAAATCTAGGAACTGAAAGGGAGAAATGAGGCCATTATGTCCCGGTTTGCAAAGCAGAGCGGATGACAAGGCAAAGTCAGAGGAAAGAAGCAAAAGGGGGATGTGGGGGTGCCTAATTCCTCCTGCCCGGGAACCAGCACTCCCACACCAGCGGCAGCCGTTACTCCGGGTGCCCAGCGGATACAAACATGAGCGTCTTCGCCCGAGCGCATGTGGGGATATGCTACTTTTACACACATTTTCATTCAGTTCTCCCTACCATATGAAAACTTGTACAGATTTTGATTGCTTTTAGGAACAGGAAGACCACACATATCTGAATAGTTAATGTGTCAACTTAACTGAACCAAGGCGTGCCCGGGTAACTGGCAAAACATCACTTTTGATTGTGTTCCCAGGAGAGATTAGCATGTGTTAGGTAAGCTAAGTAAAACACACGTCCCTCCCCTACATGGGTGGCTATTGGACCCCAGTCACCGCGGGACTGAACAGAGCTAAAAGCTGGAGGAAGAGTGGATCCGTGTTCTGCCCACACCGAACGCCTGGGCACTCACAGTCCTGGTTTGGGAGCCTCGGACTCACGGTAAGTCACACACTGGCTTTCTTACTTCTCCATCTCACAGACAGCAACTCACGGGACTTCGTGACCTCCACAGCACATAAGCTAATTCCTCAAATAAATCTTGTGCTGGTCCTGTTTGTCTGAAGAACTCTGATTAAAGTATGAAATATTAAAAGCTCAGAAATTAGGATCTTTTGGAAATGCCAAAATTTAGCATACATTTAATATTTCTTTATTAAAAGTGCATACAGGGGAAAAAAAAAGTAACAAGACAGGGTTTGATATTAGCTTGCAAGCTACATGTTTTATTTAATAACTTGATTTACTGAAAAATGAATGTTAAAGTTTTAAAAAATAAGTTAATCTTTCAGTATTCACTATATAGTTGAGTTTTAAATTTTATCATAATTGACTTCTAAAAATAGATCTTAAACTCTACCCACATCTATCTATAGCACATCAAAATCGTAACTAGCTCTGGCTCACCTAAATACTCCAGCAATCACTGAAGAAACTGTTTTGTTAGGTCATAATGTACCTCTTCTCTCACCCATAATGCATATCACATTCAGTTACAGTATTTCTAAAAAAGGTTGGATTTCTCTCACAGGTACTCTCTGATCTTAGGATCTAGGAGATTAACATTCACATCAAAATATACAAGACTTACTTGTAGGCTTCCAAAGAGTTAAAACTGTTTTGGGGCTCTTGAAATCTATTATTAAAATACAGTTGCTCAGATAGGCAATTCTTGGTCTAGTACTTTCAATTTGTTTGACCCTGAATGTTTAGTAAGTTCAGCTGGCTATTAATTGATTTAACTGTGGAACTTTTTCCTCTTTGCTCATGAAAATACATGACAATAAAATGTACCTTATTATGGGCCGGAGATTTAGCTCAGTGGTTCCAGTGCCTGCCTCACAAGCACAAGGTCCTGAGTTCGATCCTGGTAACCACATACAATGCTTGGCATGGTGACTCACGCCCACCAGCAATCAATATCACATACCACAGGGCCGGGTGTGGTGGCTCACGCCTGTAATCCCAGCACTCGGGAGGCAGAGGCAGGAGGATTGCTGAGTTCCAGGCTTGCCTGGGCAACATAGTGAGCTCAGAGCCAGCCTGAACTACAAAGCGAGACCCTGTTTCAAAAAAAAAAAAAAAAAAAAAAAAAAAAAAAAAAAAAAAAAAAAAAAAATATATATATATATATATATATATGCCTTATTATGGCTCAATCCATTCAACCTGCAGTAATCATAGATGCTAATGACAGTAATTACAAATCCTTTTGTCTCATTTTAATGATGAAAACACTAATGTTCAAAACAAAATACAAGCCTAACTTCAATAATATGGCCACTATGCATTTGCCAGGGAAAGACAGTACTTCCAAGTTACTTACTGTAACTTCAGAAAATTAGTTCTAAAGAAGCTCTATCAAGTCACTTGCTCATACAGTGATTCATCATGAAAGGAGGAAGAGGCTAGTGTCACCTAAGACACCATACACTAGGCCCATTTACCAGGATGTCTCAACCCTACTAGAAAAGATAGAGGCATCACAGGACTACCCATTATAGGACCACTGCGCTGCCTATTCCAAATTCTTCTGTCAAGCGGATGCATCCTGAGAGGCAACCTGCACATCGTGGATGTCACTGAGATTCTTCTGTGCCTCACTGGATTTGTGTTCTGAGAAGCGTGAGGTTGAGAAGAGAGAGTCTGGTGTTGATCTGTTATCACCATAGAACTGAGCTGTAAAGTGAAGCCAACCTTCCCCTAACGACACGAAATGCGAACAGACACCGAGCGGGCCGCTTCGTTGTCATTCTCACAGCATCGATGTTGTTAATGTTTTATCATCAGTTCTCTTCAATTAAGTCAGGTCATACTCCTGCCTGGACACTCAGCACCCAGACTAATGGCTTCAATTTTCCAGGGTCTGTTTCTCAATCAGGAGCCAATTTCCTGGGACCAAATAGCTAAAGCTCCTCAATGTTCTTTCAGGTTATTTTCTGAAAAGAATTAAAGGAATACTCCATTTCAGCAAATTGCCTAAGGAATGTATGGGTTATATGGGAGGGGAACTTTACTAATTTTGCTTCTTTCTACTACTCTGGAAATTTTGAGCAGACTTTTCTCCTAACAAAACCAAAGAGGTAGGAAAAATCTAAAACAAAACAGAGGACAACAAATAAACCCTCCCAGATTTTATTCTTAGCCAGAGTCTGCTTGATTCACATTAAATACTTGATATCTTTACAAATAAACTTGTTTTATTATACAAAATCATAATTAGCATTTTGAATTCATTATCACACTGTTTACTGCTTTTTAAACCATACAATCATTTTCTTAACTGAACTAAAAGTCCCATAGAATGAAATACTCAAATTTCATAATAGATAAGTTTGGACGAATGTATGCCCACGTGAAATCAAGACTCAAAGCTACAGGACGTTTTTCTCGCCCGAGGAAGCCAGCTACTGTGCAGGTGCCAGTCAGGCAAGCACTTCCCAGGCCACAGCTCTGCTGATTTCTGTCTCTCAAGTTCTGCCTGTTTGTGATCATAAGCCAAATGTAACCAGAGTGTGTGCTCTTTTAAGTTGGGCTTCTGTCAGTCCCTTACTGTATGCACCTGTGTTTCCACTCATATCAGTAGTTATTCTCTGTTGGTCATTACATATATGGATGCCTGATGATTCATTATTCTCTGCTTTATGGATTTGCGACATGATTTCACTTTTAAGAAAGAGTACAGTGATTGAACATTTGTGTAGGACATCTTTTGTGAATATATGCTTTCCTTTTTCTTTGGTAAATATTAAAGAGTGGAACTTTTGGATCCTTAATTTTAAAGAGAAATTGAGGAAATATTTTCCCAAAGAGTAGTATTATTTTAAACTCTCCCTAGCTATGTATAATAATTTCTGTTTCTCCACATCTACACTCACTTTAGACTGTAATTTCAGCTCTTCGTATGGATCTAGAAAAGTGTCACATTTCTGTTTTATTTTCATTACTTTATACTTTGATGATAATTATGTTGAGTTTTTTTAGTGGGCTTATTTATTTAAATATACTACATTTATATACACAGTTTACTTCTTTTTTGAGTAAAATTTGAGTATATATATATCTGTCCAAATATTTTATCTTTTATGTAAACTGAGCTGTTGGACTATTATTGAATTACTGAAAAGTAGGAGTGATAATTATTCTGGGTACATGTCCTCTGGGAGATAAATGTGTTCTAGGAAATTTTTCCAGTCTGTAGCTTGACCTTTTTTTTTTTTTTTTTTTTTTTTTTTAGACCAGGTCTGGCTAAGTAGTTTCGTCTGGAATGGATTTACAATTAAGCCCAGGCTGGCCTCAGACTCAAGGTAATCTTTCTCCTCCAGGTGCCAAGTGCTGGGTCTACAGGTATGTGCCACCTTGCTGGGTTGGCTTTTCATTCTCTTTAAATAGATTTTTGATGAGCTGATGACTGTAATTTTATTTAAGTCGAATTTATCAATCTTTTCTTTTGTACTTAGTGCTTTTGTGTAATTTTCAAGAAAATTTTGTTCTAAATTCTCTAAAATACTTTCTAATTTTTTTCTAGAGTCTTTATAGTTCTAGCCTTTGTATTTATGTCAGTGATCCATTGACTTAAAATAATTCATAATTACTTTGTCTCTTTCACTCCACTTTTAGACTAGATAATTTTTTTACGTGACTCCAATTTCTCTTTTTATTTCTCTATTTTAGTTATTTGAATGTCTTTTTATTAAGCATTTTATTGGTACGTTTTGCAGTTTATGATTACATTTATCATAGGAAATCTGTACATTCACATAGCACATCTGAATTTCCCCCCAACACTGAAATTATTTTTAAATTCACTGGCCTTTTATCAGGCAGTCTCACCCACTGTATTTTTCATTTCAACCATCGCACTTCTTATTCTACAATTTTCACTTTATTGTTCTATAGATATTGTTTTCAGCCAGTATTCTCCTCCCTCACTGCAAAATATCCATCTTTTCCTGTTACTCTCCCAGCATTATAATTGCTGTGCTAACTACAGGGTCTTGGTCATCTTGACATCTGTTTCCAGCGATTGCTGTCTTCACGGGAGAGCTTCCTCACGTGTCCTGTAATTATGAATGATTTATCACAGATGCTGGAATTCTCTTTTTCCCTTTACATATACTGGGTAATGTTTTGGTAGACAATTACATTTTTGGCAGGTCACGTTAATCTCTTTAGGTCTGTTATAATCTCTTAGGTGTGGGGCTATTTGAGCTTCTTTTTCCTTAATTTTAATCACAGGCCCTCATTTTAGGTTGTGATTCTCCTGAGAGGCCTTTTTCTGGTCTCCAATGAGATTCTAAGCTGTGTGGCAAGACCATTCGCCTCTGTGCCAGGGCTCCATCACTTCTGTCTGCCCATCTCTGCCCTGGTGTCCGCTCTCCTCCAGGTTCAGGGAGCTCTGCTCTGCACAGGTTGAGCCCAGACGCCGACTGGCCAGGGACAGAAAAGGAGTCCTTCAGAGGCCCGTTTCACTCATCGCAGAAGCTCTGGACTCCAGGCCCCAAGGGAGGCACGGACCACTGCTCAGACCACGGCTTCCACCCCTTCTGGGCAGGAAATCTTGTACATTTCCTCCTTTCGAGTTTCATTCCCCTGCCAGCATCTCTCAGTGCCTGGTGCGCTGTGCCCAGTCTTACATTTGTGTGCCATGATATAGTAATCGGGGCCGGTTACTGTCATGGCCAAGGCAGAAACTCAGGTTTCCTTTTAACATCAAATGGGTAAAAAAAAGTAAGAAGACTGAGTACTGCGCTTATTCCAATGGGTAATCTTGGAATACTGCTCAAGTGAGATACCAGTCAAGGTGCCAATGTGAAAAGAGGCTTAAGATTATTTTACAGAATGCCTTTTAAACTGCACAGGAAAAGTCAGAATGAATCACATTAGCAATCATTTCCAGATTATATGAAAAGATGTTTGTAACATATCTACATTACCCTAATAACAACTCTCTGCTATGGTAGTGATTCACTGCTTATGTCCCAAGACTTAAAGTCTTGATTCTTCATACAAAGTGCCATGTTTTCCTATAGAGCATAGAAGAGGGAGAGCCATTAGAAAACTTATGTCATCTGCATTAACTTTATGGGTACAGGCTTGAATTAACAACATTTCTGGCCAAGATTCAAAAATGACTTCATGTTTGCTGAAGCCCAATTCAGTTAGGACTTGAGGTTAAGCAAAGAAATCAGGTATAAGAGCTGACACAAAAATAGATTTCCTCTTCATGTGCTTTCAGGTACCACTTAATTGTTCTGAATGTTTTTCTCTTTATACTTCTCAGCCTCTTTGCCAAGAACATTCTATCCTCCCAGGGTTCTCATTAGCATCAATTCACCAAAGGAGCCCAAATCAACATTTCAAGGGCAAACCTCCCCACTAGGATAAGCATCCAACCAGGTACCTAGATGTATGAATTCCATGCATCTAACACAGTCTTCCCTGTCTTCCACCGCAGTCTGCACTTCTCCCTGACTTCCTTCCTTGCTGCCTTGTCACCTGGTCACGTGGGTGTGGGCTCAGCTCCACCTACTCGCTGCCAGTTTCACAATCTAATGGACTGAGCACCAATAGTTTTCTCTTCTAAGTGTATGTGAGGATAAATCCCGATTCTAGCTCTTCTCTAGTGTGAATGTTTTCCATTATTCAATCTGTTTTTCTTCTCTTCTCTCTCTTGTCTTCCTCTTCTCTTTTCTTTTGAGACAAGGTCTTGCTGTGTGGTTCAGGCTGGCCCTGAGCTCACTAGGTAGCCCAGGGAAGCCGTGAACTCAGCAATCCTCCTGCCTCTGCCTCCCGAGTGCTGGGATGACAGGCGTGAGCCACCACGCCCGGCATTACTAAGCTATTTCTGTAGCCTCCGAAGCCCTCTTCCCTCCTGCCTATCTACCCTTAGCTTCAGAGTGCTCCTCGTAAGATAGTAACCTCATGGCGACTTTCCCTGGTATAAAATCCGCCACATCATCCCAAACGTCTTCAGAACAAAAGTCCCACTTGCCCTTGCTGCTTCCACTTCCTACTTCCCTCCGTAACAGCTGACGTCCAGCTGTACTAAACTGCGTGAAGTTGCTCGACAATATCATATCATTTCAGAGCCTCAGTACTTCATACAAATCGGGCCATCTGTGCCAGATCTGATGCCTGCTTAGCCCTGGGACTCGGACCAAACACCTCCTCTGGACTACCTGATTAGACCAACCTAGTTCTTTCAGCTAAATTGTCTGTCTTGTTTTGTTTCATTTACGTCTTTGTTTTTAACTACATCTGAATTGAAATTACCCATTTGTCTTCTTCTAGACTGTAAAGTCCTTGTGGGGAGATGGTATCACACATCCATTGTGATACTCCACCTAGGTCAGCTGATGAAAAACATTCCCTCTGTCGAAGCACAGAGAAAACACAGTAACTAATTAAAAGTGCCGCTTCTGAAGCACTGGCTGCTGCCCAGTGCCTGGGACTGAAGCTGTTGAAACCAATATCAGCAAAACAAAAACATGCAGCTCTTGATAAAAACAAAAGCATCTGGTTATTTCCATGACCAGTCATTGTCTGTGACTGGTAATATTTTATTATTTGTCTGGTAATAAAGTCTGGTTGGTCTAGTTTTCAAATGCATTTATTAACCTCTTAATCTAAGACAGTAATCCATTCCAAAAAAAACCAAAAACAAAAAAACAAAAAAAATCAACATCAAAAAACCCTAAAACAGTCCAAAAACAAGGAGTGCTAGGACTTATTTTACCATCATCTTGTTATACTTGGCAAGTAATTTTGGATTTTTCAATAATTATTTAAAACTATTTAATCTGGAGCTATCCCGCTATGTTTTAGGCAAATCTGGACTTTACCAATCATCTTTCATTTTTCTTTTCAAGCTTTTCTTTGTCTTATATTTACTCATTTTATAAAGCGGAAGGCCACGTAATATCCTGCTGTTGTGAAATGCCATGAAGCCCCGCTAGGGGCAGATCTAGCACTGAGAACTACCAAGACCTTCTTGGGGACGGGTTCACACGTTTGGGGCTTTGCGTAAAGCCCACAGTAGGTGAACGCTGATGACAACTGTACCATGGTGCCTGCCTGGTCCTCGGTTCCTCTGTGGGAAACAACATGTCGACTGTTTCAGAGGCGTGATCTGATCCACCTCAGGGTACGTCTGAAGGTGGAGTCACCGAGTCCTTACACAGGTCAGCAACCGGGGCAGAGGGAGACCCGGCACGGAAGGGCTGCAGGAGAAGACCAGGCCCCACTCTTGCCTCCGATGTGGCTCCTTTCCTCTTCCAGAACCTGCTTCTTGTTCAGAGTTAGATGAGACCATTTCTTTCACTATTTCCAAATCTAACTTTCTATGATTAGAAACAACAACATTCAAACTGATTTGTGAGGGAATCAAGATCATACTTTTAAGACGATATCTAGTTTTTTAGCATATTGAAAATTTTCAATGGAAAAGAGAAGGATCATTTCAAAGTGACTCAGAGAAATTAGAAGTACCACAAGCCTTACGTTTTATCAGTGGAATTTTTTTTTTTTTTTTCAGTGCCATGGATTGAACTCATGATTTTGTGCTTGCCAGACAGGTGCAGTGCTGCTGAGCTCATTCCTGGGCCATCAGTGGCAGAGTTTAAACTAAAAGAATACAGCAATTGGTATAAGGTTTTTCCATTTATTTTTCATTTTATTGGAACGAATGTTAATGGTAACATTTAATATTATTTAGAACTATGATTTAATTGAGAAAACATAATAAAAAATACAACATGGTTTCTTGCTTCCTCTTCTAACAGTAGCAAAGTTTGTTCCAGGTGGGGGAGAAACAGACTCTACAGAGCCAGTCTGGGCCCAGTAACAGTGGAAAAGAGTAAGGATGGTCAAAACCCAACCTTCTGGCAGCTTTCAGTCAAAATGTTCACCTCCCAGGCGAAGCAAATGTAGTGTCTGTGTCTACCCCCCCGAAACTCTAGTTCATCTGCCTAACAGTGCCCTTGTGGCTATGTAAAAATTGGGAGGCCCCACCCGTGACACCTCAGGTCTCTTCATGCTGAGTTCTTAGAACTGGTCGGGGCGCAGCACAAGAGGTGCCTGAAGCACACCGGTCCCGGCGCTCTGAGGGGTCTGCAGAGCTTAAACCAACCACCCCCCTGTCCAGATGGTCTCTGCACAGATGTGCTGGAAGCAGCATGGACCTGGTTAGGCTTTGGCCCTCACCCTAAGACTCTGAGAATGCTGAATCTTCTGCTTCTCTCTCTGGCAGAAAATGAACTCACTCATTCAGCTGTATTTGAACCACCCTTCTTCCACAGCTGGGCACGGATCCCAATCTTCCACCACCCTTTCCTCTTTCCCTAGGAAGCATCTATGGATGCTCCGTGGGACACAAGCGAAGGCCCGTCCGAGATGGGGGAGTGCCTTGTCCAGCGATCAGACAGAAGGCCGAGTGTCCGCTCTGTCATCTCAGTCTTGCCTCCTCTTTTTTTTTTTTTTGAGACAGGGTCTTGCATTGTAGTTCAGGCTGGCCCTGAGCTCACTACGGTGCCCAGGCAAGCCGCCGCGAACTCAGCAATCCTCCTGTCTCTGCCTCCCGAGTGCTGGGATGACAGGCGTGAGCCACCACACCCGGCATTGTGGTATGGGGTGTTGATTGTTGGTGGGTGTGAGTCTCCACGCCCAGCATTCTATGTGGTTACTGGGGATTGAACTCAGGACCTTGCACTTGCAAGGCAGGCGCCGGAACCACTGAGCTAACCCTCCGGCCCTCTTGCCTCCTCTTACTCTAGTCCCATCTCCTTCCTCTACCTCTCACATTCACACATTTGGATTCTACATTGTGGGTTCAGGACTCTAGTCACTACTGCAAATCCAGACTGATCTACCATATGGAACAGATAACCCAAAGCTTTTAACTTTTTGATGCCAAAAAAACACATAAAATTAGCGACACCTACTTCAATATACATTAACCTCTTTTTTCACAAGCTGTCCCTTTATCTTCAGTTTCCAGTTTGCTTTAAGATGTGTTTTAGTTCTTATCAGTGGCTTCTACTTTCCCACAGACTAAAAAATGTATTTGGAGTCTGATATGATCAGTGCACATCCTCTTGAATTAAAGTTTCTTTTGATATTGAGTTCAGTACATTTAGAGTAGAAATCAAAGGAGTCAGTCTGGTTCCAAAGATTTGAGTCAATAGAGAAAAATTGAATTCACTGGTGTTGGTTTTATAACCAAACAGAGAACTTCTTCCTCTTCTAAAATTTCAAAGTACCTCCAGTTTCAAATTATTTATTTATTCAGTGCCAGGTGTAGTGACTCACGCCTATCATCCCAGCACTTGGGAGGCAGAGACAGGAGGATTGCTGAGTTCAAGGTTTGCTGGAGCTACATAGAGAGCTCAGGGCCAGCCTGAACTACAAAGCAAGACCCTGTCTCAAAAACAAAAAGGAAAAAATACAGAGAACAAAAAGAAGTCTAGGGTTCATTGGCAATAAAATCACCAAAAATTATTCGGCCAATATTCAGTAAATACATTTTATGTGTCAAATACAATACTGGGTAGTGTGGACAGGGGTATAAATAGGTACTGCCCTGGCTTCCAAGACCTTCTAGTCCACAGTAGATAACATGTGTTAATTTTCCTTCTTGGGGTGTAGCGGGCTGGTCACCAACCCAGGAGGGTGCTGGCTAAGTTGACCCAATCTAGACTGCTTGTGGGGAGAGTGGGCGAGGATGTATCAGGGAAAGAGTGATCTTGCAGTTCACACCCAGGAAAGGGGGAATTTGGTAAGTTCCAGACAAGTGGAACAGAATCAAATGAGCAGCGAGCCTGCTCTCTGGGGAAGGCGGGAGCAGGCCACTGCTGTGGAGTATGAGCCAAAGCTCGTGAGAAAGTCCAGGCAGCAGGCAAGGTGCTCAGATGTGATTGACCAAAGACAGGACTCCATGCTGTAGGCAGTGGGAGGCTGGGAAAATTTTAACATGGGAAATGGACACGATCCAGGCTCCTCAGGAGTGTTTTAACAGGTTCCCCTGGCCCGCCAAGGACAGGCATTTCTGGAGGAGAGCAATGATTTTGTCTGTGTAACGCCCACTGACTACTAGAAAAGCAGCCTGCAGAACCAATGAAGGAAGCAGAAGCACCACTTCAGCTTTCCTCTCTAATCATGCTGCCACGTTAAAATCCCTCCTATCTCAAATTTCTAGCGCAGACAGCGCTGGCAGGACAAGAGGAGAGGTTGAATGTGATAAGACTGATAGCAGAAAGACCAGTCAAAAGGGCTCAGCCTAGACAACTGATCGTGATGATCAGGAACAAGACAGGCGAACACATGCATCATGTTTTAAATCTGCATGTTGGATTATTATTATTTCTGAAAAATTAATGATTTGTTTTTTATTGAAGTTTATATAATACTGGAATATGGTCAGTCATCCAAATGATTACTTCAATACACACACAAGTGCAGTCACAAACACACACATGCGCGTGCACATGCATACACACACACACACACACACACAGATTTTACCCTGCCAGAGGCTTACAGAGGAATTAAGCCACCAACATTTGCTATGAATCTAAGACCTTAGGAATTCAACAGGAGGACAACTGATTGTTTAATTATAAATAATTCTTACCCAATAATTTTAAAATATCGATTGAGAATGAGCTCCCAGCAACATGGGCTAGTTGTAGTTGTATTTTGCAATTGAAAATAATGCATCCCTATTTCTTCAACAATATTTGATCACTTGGCCTAATTCAAAATTAAGTTCCTTCTCTATTAACCCAACTCTATAAGGTTTACTCTATATAATTAAACTAGTCTAAAAGCTATAATTTATTACTAGTATATCATTTTATAAATGTTCATTAAGTTATAACAACAGCCTTTGGAGCTAGAAAGGCATGGCCTGTGGGATTTTCCATCTAGTTTTACTCCTTCTTATATGCTAAGAAAACCAAACAAACAAAACATAATAGCACACACTCTAAATTGTCAACAACATAGCCTGGCAAGCAAATAAATAAATTTATATAAAGGGGATTAAAGCATAGCACCGAAGAATATGCATATCCAAGTGATAACTTGATTCTAAACCCTGTGTAGCCCAAAGTCAAGATCAAATAGCATCATCAATTTTCCTGTAAGGATTCCGGATGTTTCTCTAATGTGGAGATGTGCTAACAGCTGTGTGCCTGCACATTTTGACCAAAGGTCTGTTAAGCAGTAGAGATTGCTAATCACTAAATTGGCTCTGGCAGTTGTCTTTATTTTCCTACAGTCAGTTACCAGGACATCAGAAAATAAAGAAGAATGAGAAACAGGACAAGTTAATACATGTAATAAAGAGCTGAGTCAGAGACAGTGTGTAAAATTTTTGGATTCTGGAGAGATCTGTTAAGGACAGCAACAGAAAACAGTAGTAAAAAGAGAAAGAAACATGAGAAAAGATTTCATTTTATGTTATAGAAAGATTTTGTGCTTTTTCCCTCTAAAGATTTTTAGATGGGCTTTGTTCTGATTGCCAGATTCTTTGAGTGTAACACCATCCTTAAGCAAAAACTCAATAAAGTTTGGTTTTCTCTGGTTATAGGAACACTGAAGAGTTAGTATTATGACACCTTCCAAAGAGGATGCAGAGTGATAGCCTCCTGCTCTGCAAAAACCCCACATTTAAATCCACTTTAAGTTACTCTTACTTTATAGCCTTGCTCTGCCTGGGCTGTCCTTCTTTATATCCAAAGCTTTCACTGGGTTGGTCCTGCTCAGGCTTTTCTAGGCTTAACCATTTCTGAACCCATAGCTGCAATGCCGGGAAACAGAACCTCCGTAGAGATGGAAATGTTGTGGACCCGTGTGGTTTCATACACACTCACAAGCCACATGTGATCACTGGGTGCTTCAAACTGATGGTGTTACCGAGGGGGTGAATTTTCAAAGTTTGATTTAATTTTAGTTAAATTAAATTTAAATAGCTTAATGTGGTTACCGGTTATAACAGAGAAGTAAAACTAAACAGAGCCCCTGTTGTTTTTTTATTTCATTAGTGTTTTGCATGACTTCTTTATAGGAATCAATACATTTGCAATTCCAAGTTTATAATTCTCATTTAATGCCCATCTCTTCCGTACAATTCTCAATGTATTTTGGTGGGAAGTGGTATTGGGGATTTAAAACTAGGGCCCTTTCACAGGGCTATAACCTAGTCCTTTGGTTTTTAATTAATTTTTGCCTGAGACAGGGTCTCACCAAGTTTCTAAGCTCTCCGAGATTAGCTCAAACTTGCAATCCTCCTGCCTCAGCCTCCCAAAGTGCTGAAGTTCTGGGTGCACCATCACAGCTGACTTAATATCGGAAAGGTGGGAAACAGGTCTGTTTCGTTTCTGTGTGATATAACAAGCCTGACGCATAATACCTGCACAGGAAGCTCTTCGCTGACTTAGTCTTTACATGGAATTTTCCAGTATTGTAATCACATGTCTCTGAATCACCACATATGTTCATCTGTTGGTTACCTGAAAGCCAAAAGGTTATTTAAGAAATGGTAATGCAAGCTGTTTACAAGGTTTGAACTTTCTGGGAAATCTACAAAATCTCACCAAAATTATCAAAATCGGGAAAAAATATATTAGACACGGATATTCATAAGTACGCATACACATACACACACACACAACACAGCTAGCTGCCTTCATTTTGCTCTAAAATCTGCTCAGCTTGTACAAATGATATTTTTCTGTAAAAGGAAAGTTTTGATGCTAAACAAATCCACAATTCAGCTCAGGCTAGTACCAGAAAGTTGACACATTAGAAGCTGTCTGTGTCTCTCTGGTTGAAATGCCTCATTTTATCTTCAGATCATGGTAACTAGTTTGTCAAATCTTTCAAAAATATATTAACCTTTCCAGAGGCAAACGCTCATCAAGTTATGCCTTGAAACTCATCACAATGAAAGAACAATATATTGCCATAGTAGCACATACAGCACAGATATTTTCAGTGCCCCCAAGTGGGAAGGGTAGCGAGAGGTAGATAGCCTATAGAAAGAGAATTCCAGAGAAGAATCCTTCCTGGCTCTAGATACGGTTGGTTTGTTCATTCGGATGGTTTCCACACATGTCCACTGAGGGTCTCTGCGTACATAACACCTGTCCTTTACAGCCCCCACTCCCTTCACCCCAGAGCCCAAGGTCTGCACGGGTCACCCTCGTGCAGGCCCTGGGGACACAGTGCTCGGGGCAGGTGTGAGCTCCGCTGGGCAGCAGCTCTGTGTGAGCGTGACAGCAGCAGCTCAGACACGCACGATGGAGAAAGCCACGCACGTCCTCTTAAATTCTTAATGAAACACCTTTGTGAGAACACTGCTCCGCAGTCCTGAGATCCAACTGATTAAGACCATCTCCAAGAGGACGTGGGACGGAAGCACAAAGGGAAACTGAATGGTGTGTCCATGTTGCCAAACCTCAAGGATGAGTGATTAATACAGTTGCTTAAAAATATTTGAAGAATGTCCACTGCACCAGTGCTCTGAAACAAATCAAGCAATGTGCAAGGCTATTATTACAAAAGCCCACAGTGCCAGTCCTAAAGATCCAATTAAAAAGTGATAGAAACATGCACCATTCTAACTTTTGCTAGCCTTTCTCTTCCTGTATATGCTTATTCTTTCATGAGGCCTTCTACTTTGTAGGTGAGGCCTACAAACCAAGACCACCAGGATACCCGTGGCATGTTTCACTTCTCTCCTTGCGATACAACTAGAGACATTTAAATTTATTATTTGGAGGTTGAAATACCACGGAATTTCTGCCAAGGCCTATTATCATTCAGTAATAATTTAAACAAGGGAAGTATCTGTCAAAAGTGTAGACCAACCTACACAGACTTAACATGTCAAACTAATAGGATGAAATTATGTTACTATTAAAGGTAATTTCAAGATGGATGAGACAGTTTGCTTTTTCTGTCTTCCAAAAAATGAAAAATGTCTTTGAGTACTTTTAGGAGTGCCTGACCTTCAGCAACGCTGGCCGTGCTGGTAGCGCAGGGCCCACGGGATTACCGCCTGATTCTGAGCCTCGAGGCCCGGGCTTGGAAGTCCGTTTCTTACCTCCAAATAACCTGAAGAAAGATCCAGCACGGATTCGAAAACATCAAGCACTAACAGGAAGGAGAATACAACCTATTGCAAGCACTATAAATCGATAAAAGGGATACCTCTGCAGTCTTTGGAGAATTGCTCATATGCTCTGTCTAAAATTGGTCTTTCAGAGCCTGAATTTTGTCTTTGGTTGTGTGATGATAAAAAATCCATTTAATCCCACAGCAGTGAAAATGAGGGCATGTTACTGCTGTGGGGAGAACTGCAAAAGGTTAATTGGGTTTTAGATACTTATCCCTAATTGTTCAAGATTTTATCCTAGTATCAATTTCTTCATTAATGTCCAGGCACCCCGAGGCCACGAGAAATAGATTTTGTTCTACATCTCAATATATCCTTCCATCCAAAAGAGAGGTATTTTTCCCAGTTCATTTTCACAATCAGAATCCAACTTCCTAGACGAAAGAGGCCAAATCAACTAAACATTCCCCAAACACTGCTTAAGTCGGTGAATGTGTGAAACAGCAATGCAGCTAATACTAACACGAGAGATACTCCAAGTAGATAATTGGGGACATTAATTAAATACGAAAGCATGTTATATAATCTTTACAGGGAGCTGGGCTTTATTAACACTAACATTTTCACTTAAATTACAGGTATTTTTCTTCTACTATTGCTGAAAAAGGGAGCAGTGCTGTGCCTCCAAAGCCAGTTGAGGCTAGGGGACAGGTCTTCTGCCAACTGGAAGGGGTCTACTCAGGATCCACAGTGATGTGTCTCCTTCTGTATTTTCACTGACTAAGAAGAAATAAACCCTCCTTGGGTAGACTCTCCATTTTCTGCTGTGATGTAAAACTTCTTGAGTTGCATCGCTAGAATAAGGTGGCATTGCTAACAGAGCGATGGGAATGTTACTGAGGGAATCTGGGGGCCCTTCGGTGCTCACCCAGGCACGAAGGCCAGCGCCACCACAGGCAAGGCCAGAGCAAGATACCGCGTTTCCAGCGCTCGCTCCCAAACACCAGCACGGACAGGAGGCCAAAGCAGGCTCTGAGCTACATGTAATCGCTAACATCAACTCTGTCGTCCAGGGACTTACATTTCTCACAGGCAGAAGCTGCCCAACAAAATAAGCACTTAAAAACAATCCTTTTGTCCTTTCACAAATTTCAAGCTTAAGGGTCCATGTAACCATTTAGAGAATGAAGAGACAGCTCTTGGTAAAGATAATATTTGTTTAATATAGGCTCCTTTGCTTGTATCTTTTTTCTGTCTTATTTCTCTATTCTCCCTAATTAATAGGCTACTTTTTTAACCCACCATCAGCATTTAAGTCCTTTTGGAGCACATTCTCATTGTCAAAATTTTTAAAACCACACGTATTAATTACAAAAAAAATCACAATGTGATCATCTTTATAGTATTAAATTATTTCTAGAGTCTTTCCTAGCAAAGGTGGTTTAAATTTTTGGAGATATATTTTTAAAATTTAATCATGCAGGCATTGTCACTTGCTTGCAGAATCACATTACGATCTGCGTTACTGATACAGTATCTTAAGAAGAGTTCACTGTGGAGATGACGGCATGGAAAGGAAGTGCATTGACTTCTCGCTGAGACCACTTGCTTTCAAGAGAATCCAGTGGCAAGTTCCGGGTGGAGAGGCTGGCCCTGTGCTTCCCTTTCGGTCGCACACTCAGCGAGGAAATGCGAGCACAAGCACAGGGCTGTTCCCGGGGAGCTTTATTGACTTGTGCCTGTTCCGTCACTTCAGCGTGGCGCGCGTATCCTGACAGTTACGGGCATGCGCGCGCGGACACAGGGTGGGACTTGGTCCTTCTCACAGATGCAGAGTCCCGAGATTGATCCCAGTCACCTCCCCCCCAAATAATAATAATAATAATTGTAAATTAAAGCTATGGCACAATGTTCTGCTCACCTGTTACAACTTTCTTACCGTAGGTCTTTAATAACACGGCTAATAAAAGAAAAATCCAAGTATCATTGTCTTAACTGTACAACACAGTGCCTGTAGTTTGGAGGCAAGATCAGTAACCTCGGTGATATTTCAGTGAAATAATCTAAAACGGTATCTTTCCAACTGGGGGGGATGTGGGTGCCGCCGCCTCACCCCAACATCGCGCTCTGCCCGCTGCGGTGTTCACGCGAGTCCTACTCGACAAGTTAAGATCCGAAACCCAAATGTTTCCATCTGGTCAGCAGCAGGCTGGGATCTGCGTAATACACAATTCTTCTGCTAAACGTGTGAACTAATGCTTTAGCAGGAACTGGGCGCTTCCTACTCGGGGAAATGCGGGCTGAGATTCCATACTTGAGGTGCAGTGCTGCGGGGAGAACAGAACAAAGTCCGAGGATGAAGCCGGGGCTCACACCACCCCTCCCCGGGAGGCCTGCCCCGCATCACTGCAAAACACAAACTCAAACCTCCCCTGCGGACCCGGGCGGTGCCTCAACAGAAACAAATCTGTACGAAAAGGGGGAGACTGGTCCTTCACTGCACAAGTGCTTACACAGCTTTAGGAGATGCGTTATCTCCGGGAGAGACGGGCAGGGTGAGGAGGTATCTGTGCATTAGCAAAGAGAAAATGCCAGAAATCATTTAAATGAAAGCCTAGTGTGGAAAGTTTAATTTTATGTTCAATGCCTTCCCTTCTACTCCATACAGTTTTTTTTTAATATGTTCATCTTGCTCTAATTGCACAGTATTGGGCATGGCCTTCTAAGCAAAAGCCTGTTATTACAGCAAAGAAAAGAAAACCGGTAAGTTGCTAACACAACAGATGCTGGTACAATTAAACAGAAAAAGGAAATGCACGCAAAATACCGTGTGCTTTGCAGCCATCACCTGGCCTCTCCCTGGGGCCCTCCGCTGTGCTCTGCCTGACTCAGGAGCTCGAGGCACAACGGAAACGAGAAGGATCCACCCCAGCAAACAGACACAGAGCACCGGTGCGCTGCGGGACCGCGGGCAGCTGCGCGTGGGGGGAGGGCGTGCTCTCTGGGCCGAGGCCTCTTTCTCAGGAGCATTCGAAAATGCCTTAAACCACCACAAAATACAGCAGCTAGCCCTTCACAGTGGTGAACCTATATAGTCCAGCATAGTAAATGAAAGGCAGCCTATGTGAAAACTTGATATATAGTGCTTATACTATCATGAGAAATTACACATAAAGCTGCAGAATGAAGGAATTAAGTGAAAGAGAATGCCAACTATAAAGTCATATGAAGTTTGGCATTTAATTTTGTTTATTGAGACAACATTCTCCCTATGCAATTCAGGCTCCCCTTGAAATTGCATCTTCCGGATGTGGAAGGCTTCCTCCGTGCTCAGGTCTGGACTTGTCCAGCGCGGGAAGTGAGGCAGAGCCCCAGGTGACCATCGCTCTGCCTGTGAAGGCAAGTTAATTAGCCGCCGCTTAAGCATCAGGCCTGTGTGCCGCGCATGGCCTCTAATGAGGTCTTCACCGCGCGCCTGCGGTCCGGGCGGTTGTTCGCTTAGGTAAGCACATTTTAATTACCGTCACTTCTGCCGCTACCGAGTCTCCAACCTACAGCTCACCGGTCGGGAGGAGAAGCTCCGGCCGGCTGCTCAGCACCCCCTTCCGGCCTCTCTGAGCCCCGGCGGCCCCTGGCCCCCCTTCCCCCTCTCCAGGCTTCTCGTCACCCAGAGCCCGCGCCACGCAGGGCCGGGGGAAGCGGGGCGGAGCCGGAGCGCCCGAGGCCTGTGCCCGCCCCTCCGGGACACGCGCGTGTGCGCTCCCTGGACATCTGCCCGACGCACTTACAGCGTCACCCAGCTCTTGTTGAAGTGACGCGTGTTTTCAGCATTGTCACTCTGAAGAATATCCATGAAAATGAAAATCAATATAATGGCAGCTTATCAAACTCACGTTTCATTCACTGACTCGCCTCAGGACTGTCAGAGGAAAATTATTTCAGCGTACCTGAGTAACCGTTGGTGAATCCTCTTATTTTGAAACTTTAAATCTGAATTTCCAGCATTAAAAAGAAAGAAAGAGCTCGGTCCAGTATTCCTTAGAGAACATAAACTATTCATAACTCACTCAGGTCCGCAGGGTGAGCTGATCCGTCATACAGGCTACACTGGAAGGTGTGTTTGCAGCCAAATGTTTATTGAACTCTTGGCTGTGCTTTTCCTTAATGATCGACTTTTTAAAACTGATTAATCTCTGAGGCAGAAGGCAGCAGCCACCAATACATCATTTACCAGTAACTCAATATAAAGAATACTTTGATCACTTGATAATTAGTAAGATTCGATAATTTTCACATTTCGGGTACTCGTTATTAAAAGGTGTTTTATATATAGAAAAATTTTCGATATCACTGGCAAGAAATTCAAAGGAAAACACTCATCTGGGATTCCATCTCACACCGGAAGGAATCATCGGGAAACCGAGCGGGGGCTCGTGCTGGTAAAGCCGTGAGGAAAGGACCCTCTCCGCGGCCAGGGCAGTGAGGGGTGGGGCGGCCTCCGCGGAGATCCTGGGGAGACCCCTCTGAACAGCAAAGGTAGAGGTTCCACTCCACCCAGCAAAGGGCAGGAAAGGGGCCGCTCTCCTGCATCCCAAGTTCTATTGAATGGAAGTCCCACGTGGGAAGCATCAGAAAAGAACAGTCAAGGGAGGCACGAGTGCCAACCGAAGGTGCTTCCGCGACACTCCAAGTCACAGCCCGAAACCCCACACTGAGAAACAGTCACCCACTCGCTGCGCAGCGCAGGGAAGTCAAACCCCTTTCTGAGCTTCAGCAACACCCCTCGACCTCTGCGCCCCACGTCCCCCAGGGCAGGGGCCACAGCCCGGTGCGCCGGGGTGGCAGGAGCAAAGTTCGAGCTCACTGTGGGGATCAGAGCCAGTCTGTTAGACCCCGCCTCAAATTTAAGCATTTAGACGGGAGGTGCTGGGCTGTAGCCTGGAGTGAAGGTTCTGGGTTTGGTCCTCAGTATGGAAGGAAGGAGGGAGGGGGAGGGGAGAGCGCGAGGGAGGGAAGGGAAAGGAAGAAATGAAGGAGGGGTAGGGTCGGTCATCTGCTAATTCCACATTAACCGGTAGCAATGGCGCCCACAGTCGGGAAGGGAAGGCTGGTACCACCTGGGCAAGGACGGGAAGGGCTAATGGAACAGCGCTGGGCCAGCGCCTCAGTCCCACTGGCTGGATTCAAACCCCGAACTAGCACTGGATGCTACGGAGCAGAAGCACCGTGGATTCCGTAAGCGCTTCATGTCTTGGGCCTCGGGCTTCTCCCTTCGAATGGGCCAAACAGTGCGGGTCCTTCCGAAGGCCGAGGGGGTCACGCCCGGCGAGCCGCACTCCCAACGCGGAGGGCAGCGCCAGGCACGAGGCAGGGCCGGGAGTCGCCTCCCTCCGCGCGGTCGGCGCAGCGGCTGGCACCGAGTCCGCCACCAGCGGCAGCTCCGGCGCTCAAGGGCTGTGCCGAGCGCAGAGCCCCGGCCTGACACTCTGCGACGCGGGTTACACGAGCAAAAGTGAACGCCTAAGGGAGACAATGCGGGGAGAAAGGGCGGGGCGTGGATGACCGAGAGACGTGTCCGAGACCGCGACGGTACAGCGAGCACCGAGGAGGAGGAGAGGCACAAAGAACGGGCCTGGAGAGCCTCACGGAAGAGGCAGGGCGACACCGGCTGGGAGACTCGGGAGCGGCTGGAAGAAGTGGCGTTGAGGGATGAAGACGGGACGGCTGCTCGGGGCCGCCAGTTCATAATTCCCGCTGGGCGCAAGGGTCAGGAACAGGGCCTCATGCTGTGCAGCCGGCCTCGAGCTCCTTATGCAGCCCAGTTTCCTCAAACTGTCGAGGTCCTCCTGCCTCGGCCTCCTGAATGGAGTGCTGGATCACAGGCATGTACGGCCAGAGCCGAGGCATGCGCATTACTTCAAATGACATTCATCGGTCACTTTGTCCGTGGCAGGAACCATCCTGTTAAGAAGCCTTTGCCGTAACTGCCTTCCCATCGCCTAGGTGAAGACATGACAGAGAGGTTACAATCCTTGTCAGAGGGGCCCAGCTCTGAGGGAGCGTGGGCTGGAAGTGGGATCAGAGCCCTCGGGCTTAATTACGGGCCGCACTCAGCCTCACGCAAGGCGAACACGGTTCCACACGGAGATGAGCAGTCTCTGCGTGCCTGAGCCGCGGCTCCGAGGCAGGAGGCCCGGACTCCTGGGCCGACCGCCTTCGCGGCTCCTCTGGCTCCCAGCGCGGAGGAAGGCCTCACCAGGAAGGGAGGAAGCGCACCGGGAGGGACACGTGAGCGGCCCAGCACCGGACAAGCTGCGACTCCCGAGGTCCAGCTCCGGTTTCCGCCAGAGGGGGACGAGCGGCAGGATTCCATTCGCTCAGTTTCACGGAAGAAATGGATATTAAAAAGCAGATCTCACGTTCGTTTACAGTGCGGCTCTAGAATTCTGTTGCTCTTTCCTTCCGCTTGGACGATTATTACAGTAGCTGCTTGGAAGGTGCCAGTGTTTAGGGTCCTCCCCGAGAGACCCCAGCATCCGAGACGCACCTCCTGTGGCAGCTGGGGCGCAGCGCCCACCGGCCGGCGGCCCAGGAAGCGGGTCCCCCGGGAAGGTCGGCACCCCGCGCTCCGGGACAGAGCCGAGGGGACGACAGCGGGACAGCGCGGTGACGATGGAGCCCCCAAACCCGCCGGCGCCGGAAGAACACCCCTGCCGTGCGGGCTGCGGGGACCAGGCGGACACGGGCACTTTTTAACATCGGGAAATAGAAGATTAGGCCGTAGGTACTGAGTGAAGAAAGCACAGACACGGAGGATTACACACTGTACAGTTCCACGTGAAATACTAAAGAACAGACGAATCCAGAGAAAGAACAGAGGTGAGTGGAGAACGGGAAGCGGGAAACCCACGGCGGGAGAGGTGAGATCATTACACCCAGGCGGGGGGAGGTACTGAGTGAAACGGGAGTATTCACTTTCCAATGGCTCACTTTCATTGCACGAATTTCATCTCAATAAATTATTTGTCAACGTTTAAAAAAAGCCAAAAAAAAAACACACAAAAGAATCCATTAAACTCTAGGATGTAGGTAAAAGATTACTTTGCTTTTCCCCGAGAATAGTTAAGGAACCAGCATGACAGAAAATCTTGCCTGCACCGTGTGGGTTTCCGGGCGGAGGGAGCTGTGCGCGCAGCTCCGGGGCGGGACGCGCAGGCAGCAGGGCCCGAGCCCGGAAGCGCCGCAGGGGACGCAGACGCTTCCCTCGGAAGTGCCGGGAGGAGCCGCCACCAGGCGGGCGG
>PVIC010022263.1:0-27822 GCA_004025085.1 Thryonomys swinderianus | reverse complement strand
TGTAGTGGCTGTTCATTCCTCTTTCTTCACACTTATTTCACCCTCATCACCCAAGCTTTACACAAAGACAGATTCTAAAGCCCAGATGTCCATGTCCGTCCTCCAAAATAGCCATCTTTTTTGGTCAACCCTCAGGCAGGCAGCCAAAGACAAGGGATTAAAGAAGAAAAGAAATCACAAGTCTTAGATCCAGGCTCAGAGCCACTCGTGTAGGGGAACAACAACCTCAAGAACCCACTTTCCAAGAGGTGTGCAACCCCCAGTGGAAACAGCTCCTTTGGTTCCCGGGATGCTTTAGTTCCTCTCGTGGGGACAACAGTGAGTTCTTTGTTTTGGCCAGTTGAAAGAACAGTGGATCTAGAAGCTCTGTGCAGGTTGGCCCTGGGACTCCCAGGGGCCCTACAGATGTTCAAATCTCCTATACAGAATGATGAAGTATGTGCACAGAGCCACACGTCTTTCCCCACTTACGTTCATCCATCCCCAGATTACTGATCACACATAATACAGTACAAATGCTACGGAAATGGCTGCTATAGTAAAAAGCCTGTTCAGGTTCAGTCCAAGCCTGTTTTTTCTCAGAATACTAATGATATGTACTTGGTTGAGTCCATGGATGTACAACACACAGATATAGAGGATCAGCCGTGTATTTGTTGTGATCTAGACCTTGATTGCTTATAGGTAAATTCTCAACAAATTATCCATTAAAAGGCTGTCAACTCAGGCATGAAAGTCCATGCCAGGTGTGGTTTCCTTTGCAAACAGTTGTGCTGAGATCTTTTCCATCTTTTTCTTCTTCAGCATCACATTGTGACCCTGAAGAAGTCACTTTGGGAAGGAGGTATCGTCTGCGCTTTGTTTTTCTCAGGTGGCTGCACCTGCACACGGACTGGGTGAAGCAGATCTTGTAGGGGAGACTTGTATGCTCACTGTGATGCTTGGTCCAGTGTCCACACCCAACATGTGTCAAGATGGCCTCTTGGCCTAACATGACCGTCTTTCCTCTAACCCAGCCCAGCAAAGTTGTAAGTTGTTGCTAAGCACATCTGGGATACGTACTTGCATGCTCTCATGGACCCTCATTGTGGTTTACTTATTCTTAATATTTAAATTCAGTTTAACAACTCTCAGAGCTGAGTCCTCCACCCACTATGATGGCTGCCCTTGCTCGATTCTCTTTCAGCTCTCTTCTACCACCTTCTTGTTCCCTTTACTCAGACACGCAAAACTTCCACACACCTGAGGCCGTGGACCTGAGAGGCTCTGTCCTGGGCCCTGATCTGCCTACTCTAATCACCCCGTGCCATCCATCTCTTGGTTCTCATCAGTTGACTGTGAACTCAGAGCCTGTCACTTAGAGGCGTCCCCAAACCATCACTTCTATACTTGAAGGAGGGACAATCCTGCTATGTTCTGGAACCTTAACCGTGATCCACGTCTTCCTCTCCATCCTACACCCTTACTCCCAGCCTCCATGAGAACTGGCTTAAAGCCCCTCATGCTGGAGTTCTTGGAACCAAAAGCCCATCTGCTTTCTTTCAACAGACAATTGCTCTTGCAAATAAAAGTTGCGGTTTAAAAAAAAAAGCTATTAATGTTATCTTATTTTCAAATTCAGGCTCAGCAGTTACTTTCCTGTTTTTGGTGATCTTTTGCTTCTCCCTAAAGTAGCAGGACCCTGAGCTTCACTAGGCAGAAATCCAAGTATAACAAGAATTATAAAAAAAGGATAAAGGATTGTCAATAATAATTTCTTTCAAAAGTATTATTCCACTCCACAAGTTTCTTGATAGAGTTTCATTTTAATTATCACATGCTAACTGTACATTAATGTGGGATTCAGTATGACATTCAGTGCATGTATATTATTTCTTCTACTCTTCAAGTTCTTACAGTGCATTCTGTAAGTCACAGAGTGAGGACAGAAATTAAATAATGCTTGACTTATGCATTAGTCATTGAGGAATGAAAGGAAAAGCAGTTCAGATAAGTGTAAAACATCTGAGCATATATCTTGGCAGTCATCTTTTCCATGCCTACATCCCATGGTCACGGAAGCTAGCTTGTTACTCTGCAATATCCACTCACTCAGAGGCCACAATTATCCATGCACCAGGGACAGTCACTTCCACCAGGTACAGCACACCAGCTCCACAGACTCAGGGCCCTACAAACTTATCAGTGTCTTTATTCCAAAATGACAATCTAATCATAACCATTTGTCCCATCAGTATAAAAAAAGAGAAGAAAAACAAGCCAACAGAGGAAGTGAACACAGAAGAAACAAAGATCCTAACCTCAGAAATCTAATCACTCTCAGGCAGAATCAAGGGCAGATCTTGTTGAAAGAGAACAAAAAAACCTTCATGGGTATTTAAAGTGTGATTATGAAATGTAAAAATCTATGGGTGGTCCAAATAACAGACTGAATAGCACTAAAGTACAAACTTGCAGTCTGGGAGAAAAAATATAGAAGACCCTTCACATGGAAAAGCAAAAAGATGGGACCAAAATTTATACTCTCTTCTTGGTGCTTTCATAACAAGGTCCCGCAAACTAGTGATTTAAAGAGGAAAAAATATCTGTGGCATTATCAGATACTACAGGAATGTTTAAGTTAAATGTTTAAAAAAATCCATCAAAGTGAAAGACACAGCCGGCGGTCTCCCTCAGAACACTTCCTCTCGCTCCACACACACGGGTCTCACCATTCTTGCCAGTGTTTGAGGCGTATCTGGGAGTCCTCTTTCCGAGTGTCTTTTTGTGTCTGCCTGGCTTGATATTCTGTATTGATTCAAAATGTTTAGGTCAAATTTGGTCTGATCAAAACATGTTGGTTCATCCTCATTCACCTTACTCACCATGCGACCTCTGGCTCTTCCTCAGAGTGAAAATGAACATAGAAGTTAAACAATTTAAATAATTCCGGCAATTAATTCAAGGCAACTAATGGCACTTGCTAGAAGGATCTTGAACTGCTTTAGAAAGTGGGAAGAACATAGATTTCAGAGTGTTCTAAGGGAGGTAGTGTGTTTTGAGGGGGCTAATTGCATTGTGTTCCTTACTGTACTCATTTTTTAATTTAAACATTCACTATATGTTTTGATCATACCTTATATTATCTCAGAAGTTATAATAACCCAAAAGTCCAAACCCAAGGTGTTGGCAAACCGTACTCCCTCCCTTCCTTTCCCTGGGACCCTGGCAAAGAGTCTGTTTCGAGCTTTCTCCTGGCTTCCTGTAGGCAGCCACATGACTTTCTCAGTTTCCCCATGGGGGTCTCTTGTGAATCCTCATGTTGTCTCCCCTCTGGATGTCCATGAGATAAAATCTAAGGAATCACCATCCACACAAATGGAACCTTAGAAAGAGAAAACAGATGCACTGAAGGGAGGTAGGGCTCAGACCCATGAACATCAGCAGTGTGTCTTCTTCCTGCTCCCCTCTGTGTCCTATGTCTTCACACGGTGACTGCTGCTAACAAGTACTGCGGAACTGTTGGTTCGATAAAGCTAATGAGTTTGGAGTCAGTATTCATGAGGATGTCCTCGCTAAATCATCTTTCCACCCACCTTTGGGCCCTCACTACTTCTCTGGTTTGGGTATCTGTTGTTTACTTTTGCTTATTATGACAGAAAAAAGTTAAAACATTGGGCCAGAGATTTAGCTCAGTGGTTCCCGTGCCTGTCTCGCAAGCGCAAGGTCTGGAGTTCAATCCCCAGTAACCACATACAATGCTGGGCATGGTGACTCAGGCCCACCAGTAACCAATATCACATACCACAGTGCCAGACATGGTGGCTCACGCCTGTAATCCCAGCACTCGGGAGGCAGAGACAGGAGGATTGCTGAGTTTGAAGCTTGCCTGGGCTACATAGTGAGCTCAGGGCCAGCCTGAACTACAAAGCGAGACTCTGTCTCAAGAAAAAAAAAGTTAAAATATTTACTGTAAAGTAAATGATAATTCTTCCCATAGTGAGAAGATTCTTCTTGTAGCACAAGAAAAAACAGCAAGAAGGCTAAGTGTATATTTACGTACAAATGAATTGAAATAACATACATTACCACAGTTTATTCACTATAGTTGAGTATTTTTGCTACTTTTCAAAGAATGAAGAGTAATAGGTACATCCTTTAAGTAACTGATTTCTCTCTTGTTAATGTGCTTCTAACTTTTGCTTCTTAGTTTCTAAAGTTTTAGCTAGACACATCTTCAGACCTGCAATTCATCTTAATCTGATGAATACTTTCAGTTTCATCTGAGAAATTCCCTTAAAGTTGTGGACAATTAAATAAAATCAGAAGAACTCAATTAAAGAAATCTAATATGAGAACAGTGCTGAGTTGAGAAAATAGCCTGTAATTTTGGAAGGTTGAAATAGTTTATTGAAAGACAATATTCTTGTAAATACACATGTGTCTAGAATATGCACATGTGCAAATAAATTCCACAGGAAGATTACTTTGTCAAATGAACTCTGCTCATAGCCTAAATAACTTTATCTTAACTAAAACAATAAATTAAATATATCAGTTAAAATTTATTAGGACCAATGCATATACTGTACAAAATATAGCCAAAAGAGATTTTTTTTTTTCCTACTGGCTCTCTTTTGTTTTAGCCTTCAAACATACCAAGGATAAAAGAGCTCTTAAATATAACTAGAGCTAAATTTTCTTTCTAGAGAAAACATGTAAAAATGACTGGCAATGAAACATGACCAACGGATAGAACCTTAGAAATACTCTGTTCTAATGTTTTGAATTATTGTGGACATTTACTATGAATAAGTATCTCTGCGCTTATAACGCTGAAGAAAGTGTTTTAAAAACTGCGCGCACACGCGCATGTGCGCCCTTTCTTTATGTTGTATTGCCACCTGCTGGAAACAAAGGTGAATCAAATGAAAACGTCAACAAAACCAGTCCTTACATTTGTAAATCAGGTTTTGACTTAAATAAAAGGTAATACCCACTATGTATCCTATGAATAACATTTACAGTGACTCCTGAAAGTTAAGAAAGATGCAATAAACCCTGTCAAATCAAACAGGTCCCTGGTTCATCAACAAAGCACAACTGAGTGACAGTGACAAAATCTGCATCTAGATCTGTCTCCACTCTGCGCTGCTCCATGGTGGTTCATGATATGATCTGTAATTATCTATCTGTGATACAAAATCAATGGTGCTAAGATCTGTCTGAGAGATCCCCGCACGGCAACTGAGGGCTGCTGATGACTCACTGCTAGATCCGCAAGGAGGCAGGAGGAGGACTTTGCACACAGGTGAAGCGTGTGCAGTTTGTACTCAGTGTGTTAGTAGCACCGCCACAAACCTTGGGTTGGCTGATCCCAGTGCTTTTGGATGTTCTAAGGGTCTGTCTGGTTGACACTTTTATTATCTCTACCAGGAACAGACCCTGACTGAACTGCCTGTGTTCACATCACCCCATCCTCATTCTAAACTATAAGTCTAAACTATAAGTTTTTTCTCCAAAGAACTTTTCTCTGCAGAGCTGAGCCCAGGGGGCTGGTCTCAGGGAGACTGGCTTTGTTGGCTAGTACATAACTCACTCCCAGGACTAGACAGAACAGGAAAGGGGGCTCCACGGGTTCTTATTACCTGGATTCTGAAGCAGTGACCTGGGTCATGCACACCCACTGCACCCACCTCTGCTTCTGTCTCTGCTCCTCTCATCTGTGTTCACTCTGCTTGGATGTGGGTTTCCACCAAACAGGGGAGACCTGTGGGCACAGGTGGTAGTTGTCTTGCTACCTTACAACCCTGGCCAGAAAGGGGGGAGACTGATCCCCAAGAGTGTCACCCAGAAAATTCATTGAAAAAGCTTAGTTTGTCCCAAGCTTGGTCATGGCTACTTATGCCCCAATTATTCTACCCAGGAGAATAGGAATTATGATTCAGCCCCACAGAACTACATAGTGTGGGAGAGGGGGGCGATAAATTAGGACAGAGGTGTTCTTTGGGGCTGAGACCATAGTAAACGTCCATTGTGTCTGACCATAAGACAGACCTAAGCTGGTTGTGTAGAACCCAGGCCACACAAATGTTCAGTAAGTGACATTCCTATAGTGGTGTGACTAATATTTCTTCTTATCAATAATTCTGGAAACTGTTGACAGTTTATAGGAAAACTGTGACTTAAGGGAGCAACTATAACCATTTTTCATTGTGAAGGGATATAGCTGTCAGTGGACCCCACTTTCCCTAAGTTCATGGGAAACCAGAGAAGACAGCTGGCCTCGTCCCTCCGCACTCAGAGTCAGGAAGCTGCAGGGGATCTCCCTGCCTCCGTCTGTCCACCAGCCCTTCAGACAGCCCCTCCCTCCCAGCTGCGCGCTGCCTCTTTGCCTATGCAGATCTTCACGTGTGTGTACATGAATCCCACCTAAATCAGTAACAATAACCAGAGCAGCCAAACACCAGCACATATTGCTAGTGTGACGTTAGGGTGTTTTCTCTTCTGAAGAAACGCCTGACCCTAACCTAACCTGGATATTTACTAATCCAATTAGGCAGTAGCCAAATGTTTAAAAGGTTTTTTGTTTTGTTGTTGTTGTTTTACATAGGGTCTTGCTTTACAGTTCAGGCTGGCCCTGAAATCACTATGTAGCCCAGGCAAGCCTCAAACTCAGCAATCCTCCTGCCTCTGCCTCCCAAATGCTGGGATTACAGGTGTGAGCCACCATACCTGGCATTGTGGTATGTGGCTACCAGGGATCGAACTAGGGACCTTGCACTTGCTAGGCAGGTGCGGGAACCACTGAGCTAAACCTCGGCCTGAAAAGGTTTTCTTTTAATCTCTTGAAATTGTGGGTAAATCAGAACTGAAGTCAGAGAATAACAAAACCTCCCTCTTTCACCAGAATGTACTAAATATCCATCACGGGGGTGGGGAGCCTGCGCCCTCAACTACAAATCCAAGAGAAAAGCCTCGGAGAGAATCTAGAGGCAGGCTCATGAGTCAGGCCTCTCACCCTCATTTGGAGCCTGCTGGACCACGGAGAGGTGCGGGCTCACCCTGCACGGCCTCTGCTGGAAGGGAAAAGGTTGTGAGTGCCCCGTGTGGCCCTGAGAACGGAAGCCATGTAGGAGGAGACCGGTGTCTGCCCCTTCGGGGACTCACCCGTGGCTGAGGTGTGGATGGAGTTGCCCATGACGAGATACAAGTGAGTGAGCAGCCGTGCATTTCGCAGGACAAGGGCCAGGAGATTTCACAAGAGTCAACCGCTTGACATCCAGGCTGGTAACACGCTTCGGTTCTCGGGCCAGGAGAACCGCTTGCCAGGGAAAGAAAAGGCCTGGTAGCCAGACAGGGATTAGAGGAGGCGGAACCAAGGCACAGCCAGCCGGAAACCACGTCAGATGGTCCCGGAAACTGTGCTGTGTGGAGAGGTGCGGCGGCCAGGCGCCTCCCACGGCGGGAGAGGGAGCTCCCAGAGCGCTGCCGGGGGCGTCTTCGTCATCTGGCCCCTTTACTCCGCTCGCGCTCTCTCCAGCATCGAAGGAGCAGAAACAAAGGGAGAGAGAACGTGAAAAGCAGAGAATGAAGAGACAGCGCTCCTTCCCTTCACGGCTTAGTCCACAATCACTGGTGAGACCTGGATGGGGGAAGGGGTTCTGTTTAGCACCTGAAGGAGGAAGTGCCTTTTCAGCTGAATTCCCAGACAGCTCACATCTGGAACCAGCTCAAGATGACACCGCTATGGAGGGAAGGATGATCTGGTGAAAGGAATGAAATAAGGCAGGGTCCCGCTTGCACTGTACCAAGTCCTTCCTCTTGGGGAAGGACTCTGAATGAAATTGAGCAAGGGAGAGGACACCTCACCGTCCCCCAACCTTGGTGATAGTGGTTTTCTCTAGTCTGATGTTAGAAAACTCTTGCTAGAGATTGTTGGCATTTGATTTAGACCCTGAACTAGGGGATCTTGCAAAGGTGGAGGTGAAAGATGAAGTGTTGGGTTGGGGGTAAGACTGAGGATCGACCGTCAGCTCCAGAAGGACGGCCTGAAAGACTTCCACAGAAGCCGCCGCCTTTCCCTAGGAAACCTGGTGATCCCAAAGGACCGGCAATGTTTGCAGACCTCACACAAAGCACTGCTGGGCCGAGGAAGAGCGGGCTGGTGATGAGGTCTTGGCACCTGAGCCTGGTTCCTTGCACGGAGCGGGGCAAGCCGCCAGGGTGGTGGCAGACGCAGCTCTGTCTCCCTCCTGGCGGGAAGGAGCTGGGGGTGGAGCTGCTCTCTCAGAGGCCCCTGCTTATCTTTCTGTCCCATTCCATTCAACATGGCCCTCGCTTCCCTCCGCAACGACAGGCAGAACAGAGAAACCGCTCACATGAACGCTGGCAAGTTCTCCCACCTGAAACACTGGTGACCACCTCAGCCAGAGAAGAGCACACAGCCTGTGTGGTGTAGGCTTCACCCTCCTCGTTCACACCCAGTGAGACACCCCAGTGTCCTTCTGCGGACTGAGGAAGAGCTCGCCCACACGGCCTTCCTCCAAAATGTCATTTCTTCCGTCACATGTGGCTGGGAGACACTTGCCTTCGCCTCTTACCTGAGTGCAATATGGGCTGCAGCAGTGAGATCAAATTGGATCCCAACCCAGACACTCTAAAGAGGAGAAAAATCAATGTAAATAAATGTAATTTCTAAATAAAATATGCTTTTACCTAATTGACAAGTCATTACCAATTAGTCAAATACAACTTTAATCAGACTTGAATGATTGAACAATTCTATATTTAGGAGAAGAGCACAGACTGACTTTTTAAAACCCTCGTGTCTCCTGCCATTAGCCTTGAAAACCTTTTACCAGGTAACTGAGGTGTGAGCTTTAATTCCCAATATCAAGCCAAGACTAAAATTATTTTAATTATGGTCAGCTGGGTACGGAGCAGCACCGGTCTAATTGCTGAGCTGCGATTCTGTGTTGTCCCTGGGAGACACACACCTGAGCCGAGCGTTTCCAGGATTCATTAGAGCTCTTCCTGTGTGCCAATTAGCAAATCATGTGCCTTGATTACTTTACTTAGCAAAAATCGCCCGGTGAAAAGACTTTTGCCAATTATCAAAACACAGGAAAAATAACTCCAGACTATTATACGTAGACTTTCATAAAAGAATATAAAATCTTACCATAGCACTCACCTATCTACATGACAAAAACATGCAAAATGATTACAAGGGCCACAGCCTAAGTAACTATTCAAACCTAGGAGGTATGTGGGTTTGCAGTTCCCTTCGCCCTAACTCTGGCTTCAAGGTGTGCATCTCCCTAAGGCTTCCTCTATCAATACTTCATTACAAAGAATTATTTCATTTTTCTTTAAACATCAAAATAGCTGTGACCCAGGATCATATTTATCATCTATATATCCCCCTGATGCCAAAGTTAGTGCCTGCAACACATATAGCAGATCGACTGACCTTTTCCCCTTAGGAGATTTGTGACTTTCATAATTTCTAATTATTGCTGTATTTATACTGTTTCACCCCCAAAATACCAAACTGGAAAAAAAATACATAAAAGACTGGAAATGTCAGTGAACAAACACATAAAATAGCCTACGGGTGAAAAAGAAATTAGATAATCTCAAAGCATATTTCTGTACATAATGAGTTATTCCATAAATGTCTGTTGGGTGGTAAATCAGCAAATAAAAAAAAAAATGAAAGGAAAGCCTAAAGTTTAACTTAGAGCGAAAGGTTTCACTCCTATCACCAAAAAAAAAAAAGCAACAATTTACTCCACATGAAATTTAGCTTTTCTTTCTGTTCTTGCCTACCTCCCTGTGATAGAGGCAATTTCAAGCAGGAAATTGCTAGATTAATGACAGCCAGAGAAATATAAATGAAGAAAGGACAATTCACTGATTGAATAATCAATCCTGAATAGATGAAAATTATTTTCATGAGGTTTACAAACTCATAAAAACAAGAAACACTGAGCATAATCACCTTTTGTAATTATGACCTGTGTCAGGGCTCTTCCTAATTCGGTCCTTTCAATGAATTCTAAGGATCAATGTCCACCCCAGAAAAGAACACAAGGGTGATGTATCCAAGGGCATCTGCATTATATCATTCTTTCTGTGTTGACTGTGAAATGAAGCACCTCTAGAATAAGAATTGCAAGTAAGAATGTTCATAAGAAATGAACATTTTGCACAGCTCGGAAATAGGGCTCCAATTTTTGGAAATTTCTCAGTAGGAAAGAGGGGCTTCCACAGGTTGGGGAATGGGATTTAAATTCCAAGCTTGGCATTGTCCCTTCCTCTGCCATCCCCCTCTTCCCATCTCACGTGCAGGTGAGATCCAGCTGAGAGCAATCAGGGTCTTTGAGACTTGAAAGAATGACAAAGATTTGTTGACTGGGCAGCAGTAACGGGGTGGAGTCAAGAGCCCTTCAGTGAGTGGGTGTCCCGAGGTGGGCTGCCTTGCACTGCTACTGCGGTGGAGACTTCTCTGCAAACTCCTCTTTTTCTGCCTGTTTTCTTCATCTGGGCAATTCTGAAAGCCATCCAAGGTCTTTCTGACAAATTTCTTCTCTGTTCTAATGAGACAGTGAGTTTCCTCCACTTACAAAAGTCCCTCATTTATTAGGAGAAAGGATCTTCTCACTGAGCTATATCACCAGCCCTGTTTGTTTTACTTTATTTTATTTTGAGACAGGTTCTCAGTCTCTAAGTTACACAGGACTGGCTCAAACTTGTGATCCTCCCACCTCAGCCTTCTAGGGCTCTAGGATTATAGATGAGTAAGACCATGTCTGGCTATAAGATATAAATTTTAAAAGTATAGTTTCCTGGGAAAAGAGACAAGTTCAAACTTAGACTCCATACTTGAGAAATGGATTGCTTATTTCCCACATCTCCTCTTTGCTTACAATGATTTCCTCTCATAAGTCATTTATTCACCAGTCTCCACTAGACAGCCTGTTTACCCTTGGAAAAAACAATTTCACCTAACTGCAGTACAAAGTAGTCATCAAATTTGGATTTAATTGAAATTTACAAATAATCAGGTTAGCTGATCTTTACAGGGAATAAATCAATGAGGGAGAGGAGGGGGAATGCCAATTAGAATATCTGTCAATAAATGGAAGAAAGCTTAACTAATTTAGTATTTGTTTTATTGTACATGCTATAAAAGGGCCAACTGGCTTTTTAATTTAGAAGTATTTATCCCAAGCTGTTATGACAGTCAGAGTTCATAGTGACAGGAATTATAGACATAAGCTTTTATTTCACTCAGATAAAAAGGTCATAAAGCACAAGATAGAAGAGCTTCATTGCGTGTCCTTGGGAAGGAAACCCAAGGTCACAGGTTTGAGCTGTGATCTCATGTGGCTATAGTATGGTCACTGAAGGTTATCAAAGCAGTCACATCTGATATTTCATCGAGGATGTCAACATGGAAGAATCAGAGATTCAGCTGAAATTACTAATCTGATCCTCAAACAATATTAAATTTATTCCAGCCCAGTGTGAGTGTGGAATCCTCAGGAATTATATTTAGCCTGAATACCACTCTTACCTTTTGCCAAGAAACTAATTTAAAGAAAGATGTTCTGTATCCTGAAGGGTCTGGATTATGTGATTAAACTGTAAGCTGTAGTAAAGTCAAAGCACAGTAGGAAGATTCTGTGCGTGCATCTGAGAGAGAGAGACAGATGGGAGGGATAAAAAGACAGAGACAGAGTTTGATTTTTTTCTAAAAGAGTCCAGTTTTTAAATATCATGATCTAAATGATTTTCATTATTAAGTCTTTATAAATAATTAATATTTATTTTCTTCAAAGATAAACAAAGTAAATTTTAGCATGCTTAGTCCTGAAATAGCACCTAGTCCTGAAAATATAATTTCAGAATATCAGATTACATATGAGGCAAAAGGATTTTAGTCCTAATTTGAGAAAAGCTAAGACTACAAGTGAAAACCATTTTCGTTTTTTAAAAATCAGAAAAGATAACTTCATGACATGTAGCACAAGATACCATTGAAGAAAAACAATCTTTTCTGTGAATGTTCATAATATTTAAAAATAGTTTATTCACAAAACACATGATAGTGATGATCAAATTTCTGGGAACTAATTGTTTTACACTTGATAAGTATGATTCTAATCAAAGCTTCAGAAACAGAAACAAATGCTCTAAGTATTTCAATATTATTTTCACTATTAACACATCCTCGATATGACCCCATACAGCTGCATCCAAAAAAAAAAAATCTATAAAATAGTTCTGACAGCATCAAAACAAGTACCCTGTTTGCTTCTCTACAGGATTCTATTTCTGAAGGTATGAAAGAACAGCCTTTGTTATTTTCTATCCCACATTTTTGCATGACTGGAATTATGACATAATTTAAGACACTTCTTAATTCCTAGTCAGATACTCATCATATGGAAAGCCCATATAGTAAATTCAAGTTCTGCTTCCAGCTTGACTTGAAATCTGTCAGCTAAATCAGTATTAGCGCTTAGTCTCAGACTGAAATATTTTGAGGATTCATCTTCCTTTCCTAACTGCTCCTCACCATACAGTAAGTAGCTCTCACAAAAGGGCGAGGAAACCTGATTCAGTCTCATCTAATCATTCTTAACTTCCTTCATCCTGCTAATCTCTCTTTCCTTCATTGGCTGACTCATACTGCAATGTTAATTGAATGGCTACTATGTGCTGGGCAGGTTTTAGGTACTTGGGAGACCACGACAAATTAAAACACAAACCTGCCTTTTAACAACTTAAAAGCCATTTATAGAAGCAGCACATATACAGAATTACAAAAGGCATGGAATATAGAAATGTTTTTATATAATTTGCTCAATGCTTTGGAAATAAATATTCCTGTGAGAGAGAGATACATGTCCAGGACTTCTTCGAGGAAGAGTGTGTTGCTGCAGCTGCCGGGCAGTTTACAAATGGATTTCAGCAGCTGTCTGCCCCTCGGGGATGCACAATGCCCCCGGTCAGATGCCCACAGAGATGGCTCCAGACAGTATTACATTGAATGGAATGAGCAGGCACAGAAAGAATACGAGTACATGTCTTTACTTACATGTGGATACTAAAATTTTGATATTGTAGAAACAGAGACTATCATAGTGGTAATAGGGTGGACTGAAGTTGGCTAATGTGGAGAAATGTCATTAGAAACGAAGGAAAAACTCTAGTGTTTCACTGCACAGCCTGGTGAGTACAATTTGCAAGAATTAATTATACATTCAAAAAGGGCTAGAAGGGAGGGTTATGAATAGTCTCAACACAAAGAAATGATAAATGCTGGAGGTAATGAAATTGCTAATTACTCTTAATTTGATATCACATGTATGCTAGTATCAAAATATCATACTACACCTCATAAAGATGTACAATTACCATGTGTCAATTAAAATCTAAGTAAATAAGTCACCAGGTTCGGTGGCAAATAGATGCCATCTCAATTCTAGGCAGGATGAGGCAGGAGGATCATGAGTTTGAGACAAGTCTGGGATTTAGGAGCTACAAAGCCAGCTGGGACTGTACAGTAAGAACCCAACTCATAAAGAATTAAATACATAGAAATATATAAACAATGATATATGCTTCCTGGGGTGACTCAGATTCATGATTGACTGAAGACATAACAGTTGGTGCCCAGCTCCCCATGCCACTGCCCTTGAGCACATGGTAACTCCATTCTCTCTCTGCTGATCCTGCTTCCTTCTCCACCTCACTTTCACTCCCATGGTAGTGATTCCTAAAGTACTTCCTTAAAGTATGGAGAATCCAGCTGGAAACATTTCTTTAAATGTTTTTCTCAAGTGATCTAAACCTCCAGCTTTCTCGCATTAGAGTGAAATCCTCGCTAATATGCTTCTGTGTTAGAAATAACAATGGTGATGATAAAAATGATACTAGATCAATACAGAATTGCCCTTGTGCCAGGTGCCCTTTCAAGGGTTCTGAATCAGCTCATTTCATATTCACAGAAATTCTATGAAGAGATGCTGGTTTTTATCCTTCCCACTGATGAGGGAGGGGAATAACAAGGCAGTCAAATATCTAGCAAAGAGGGCCGGAGATTTAGCTCAGTGGTTCCTGTGCCGGCCTCACAAGCACAAGGCCCTGAGTTCGATCCCGGTAATCACATACAATGCTGGGTGTGGTGACTCACGCCCACCAGCATACCACAGTGCCAGGTGTGGTGGCTCACGCCTGTAATCCCAGCACTCGGAGGCAGAGAAAGGAGGATTGCTGAGCTTGAGGCTTGACTGGGCTACATAGTGAGCTCAGGGCCAGCACGAACTGCAAAGTGAGACCCTATCTCAAAAAAAAAAGAAAAAAAAATTTAGCAAAAAGTCACACATCTTCAATTGGTTCACAGGCAGCTCTAAGTGTCGTCTCTCACCCACTATCCTACACCATTTCTCTAATGCTCTAGAGTCCTAACTACCTTCATGGACTCCTTAGTAACAGGGAAACTGCATATGGTAGAAGTCTTTTAGACGTTGAGGGACTATTCATTGAGCCCTGACCACATAACTGCTCTTCGGTGAGCCATTAGGGCCTTTACTGCCATAGCAGCCCTGTGAGTTAGGCAGAAGTGGATATCCTGTGTTACCAATTTAAAAAAAGAGCTTCATAAGGACTGGGTGACTTACCCAGAGTCACAGCATTCGCAAATCTCATCTTTATAGTTAATCTCAAAATTAAGCAGACCAGTTTTGTTTAAATTATGTTCCATCTTTGATCCTTACTTAAGATGATGTGGTTAAAGGAGTCAACATCTTTAGGGTCTATTGTTTTCAGTTTTATTACCTAAGATAAGCTCATCTAAACAGCCCTGAAAGTGGAAAACAGCATCAGACCCCTCTGCCCATTGACATAGCCAGAGCTGTATTTAGAATACTTTTCATAAATGTAGATGGACTAAGAGAAATAATCTAAACAAGTAAAAAAACAAAAAACACATTCTCCATTTCTACACATAATCTTTTCAGGCCTCCCTGATGGTATCCCAAGGTAATCTACTTAAAGTAGACTCATATTCTTCAGTTTAAGATGAAATGCTACAAATGAACTACATTATATGTTTGATTATGCTTTCATTGTATTGATACAAAGTCTAGGAAAGTCCAGCTCATAGTGTTTAATAGCATGATATTATAATCTGCTCTTTCAAGAAAAATTTTAAAGAGACAACTGACGCCTTGGTTCATGGTGACTGATTAAACCCTGAAGATGGGAGGCGTTCCCACAGCTGAAGTCACGGGCCGGGAGACAGGAGGAAAGGACGGGGAAGCGTGGACAGTGGGCGCTCCTTACCCACAGCACCAAGTTTCATTAATTTATCACTTTGAGAAATATAGGGTTATAACTTCTTCCTGGCCAAAAACACACCAAAAAAGCTGAATCGTTTCAGTGTAACTGAAGCCAGCTGTGAGGGACGAACGGCTCTCATGGCCAGGGCATGGGGCCAGCATTTGGGTAACAGGGAAAATGGACAGAGAATACGGGCTTCTGCAAGGCTCTCTGCTTGCCACGGAAAATGCACTCGCTCTTTGTCTTGGTTATTTGCTGCCTGACCATTGTCCCCAACAGTGAAAGGCAAGCTTACCTCTGGGAACCAGTTCAAATATAAGTGACTGAGGGCCGTGTCAAAGGTCCACGGAGCCAGCACCCCCTCACTCGGTCTCCTGTCCCCTCGAGGGCAATGCATTTTCACTTTGTTTATTTCTTTTTCTCTCAGAGGGAAGGTTAAGGTCCAGGAGGAAAAGTGGCATTATAAATGGAAGCTCCTGATTACAGGCCAACATTTTTGTCCAAGTGCACCTCCCGCTCTCTTCCCTTCCACCCCGCTTCTTGCTGATATTACCCTTTTCTGCAATTGCAAAACCCTAACTCAGGGTTTTGAGATTTGAAAGTGGCCTGGGTTATGGCTGCTGTACGACCCCATAGGAACCCTTAATGAACATGTACAAGCCCTGGAGAGTGTTGCTCATTGTCTATTGACTCTGCATTCAACATGACAGCCGACAGCCTCCCTTGGAGGGAAAGGCAAGGCCATGACTTCTGAGAGCGATGAATGGTTTATTTTACTTTCCCTTCCCTGTGAAAGTCAAATTCACTCATCAAGCCCTCTCTTCCACAATGTGGTGTTGTGAAAACTGCAGTCATCTGGTTTCCTTGAAAGAGCTAAAACAAAGAAATCACAGTGACAGTAGCCCTGCTTTTTCAAAAGCTCCTGAATAATAAGAATTGTGGGATGCTTTGCAAAAGTAAAAACAGAACTTCTTGCATTCTGGTTGGCAGCCTAGATTTGAAAGAGATGTAGAACAACAATAACGAAAAAGAGGTAGTCTAACATTCTCCAGAGTAACATCTTGGTTCCTAATGGGCACACTTTGCTCTCTGTGAGGTACCTTCTGCCAGACACAAGTGTGGCTTTCATGCAGGGGAGACTGGGAAAGGTGGGAGATGCAGCCACTGAGCACCCCGCTCTCAAAATACTATTCGCCTGAATTATCTCCTTTGATTCTCACAACACTCGCCCTTATGAAAGCACAGGACAGCTGACATAGCTCCGTTTCCTGCAAGCTCAGGGAGAGAGGCTCCGTAATTTCTCAGGGGAGAGTGGCCGAGCACATTCAAACTCAAGTCTTCTTCCAAAACCAATGTTTAGTGACAAATCAAATTCTATAAAGGTCTCTACTTAAAATTGATTTTTCCTGTTAAGCTAAATCTAGCTGTTTAAAAAAAAAATCTCTAAAAGGTCTCTTTTCTTTGGCAAAATCACTCTGTGGCTGTCCTTGCATTACAATTAGCATCCTTTATGTGAGAAGTTGATTTACCAAACACTATTTACATAAAAAGATGCTAAATGTGGCCATGTTCTCACTGAGCTGCTTCAGGTCAGTTATGCAAGCACTTTGTTTCCAGCTTATAATTAGACTCAACAGAGACTTATTAACATCTAAGGAGAATTAAAAGTTTCATACAAAAACAAAATGGAAAACAACAACGTCCTCACTCATAGTAAAACTTGCAGCAAAGATAAAGTAAAAATAACTAGTTAAAACTGTGCACGAAACACAAATTTTTACAATCAGATTTTCTGGGTCTGCCACATTTATCCCAGAGAGCTCAAGTAAATTCTAAAAATATGTCATTTCTGGAGGTGGCCCCCAACCACATTTAGAAATACCCTGGTCTGTGGCTGGGAGGATATGGGAAGGATAAGATTCCAGAGGGAACTCGCAATTTGGTATTCACAAGATGTGAGTCACCCTCACGCTGGCTTTGAATTAAAGTTCTGTGAGCAGTAGCATATAATTAAGCTCTACCTTCAAACATCACTGAGACTGATAATAATTTAGTGAATAATAATTTGATTAGATTTTAATTTGATGTCTCTTCATTGCCTCTTATTATTTGTAAACACCTCATTAGTAGAGACCTTAAGTGGACCAAAATGAACTTCTAAACTATTTTTATACGATTTGAGAAAATAATATGATTTTTTAACATCAAATCAGCCAGACATTCTATGTCAAACATGTGGGCCAGATAAGTTCATTTGTCACCTACAGGAATGTAAGTGTGAGCAGTATTTCAATGCTCTAGAAAGTAATTTGGAAACTGGTACTCAAACTTTTCAAAATGATCATATTCTTGGTTCAAAATTACAATTCCATTTTTAATGAATTTGTCTTTTAATGAAAAAGTATGCAAAGATATATGAAAATATATTTATAATATGAAATCTATGACTTTAGGTGTTTACAGTAGGAAGCTAGATAAGTTGAATCTTATATATTTCTATTAAGAATATAAAAAGTTATCAAATTATAAAGGCTTATATGTTTGTAGTGTTCATCCATTGAGCCCTGGCCTCAGTCAGTTCTGGAGAAACTTTGTCCCAAAGCAAATGGGCATGAACAAATGTTGGAATGTATGTTCCTAAGAGAAATATACATGGTCAATAAGCTAACACTTTGTAAAAACCTTAACACAAATTTTAAAAGGAATGTGAGTTTTAGAAAATAGAACCACCCAAAAATATTATATTTATAATATGGAAAACATATAATGATTCTAAGAAATGGACCTAAAAACTAACAGAAAAATAATCAGTTTATGATCTGTGTTCCATACGTACACACAGAATATACCATATGCCTGTTGGAAAGATTTCTGAATCTGAAAACCATAGAATATCTGAAACCTACAGAATAACTAGGACAACTGTCAATTTAACACCCAAACTGTATTTTTAACAATAGTAGCAGCAGTGGATTTTTCTGTAGTATGAAAAAGAAAAATGAGGGCCGGAGATTTAGCTCAGTGGTTCTAGCGCCTGCCTCACAAGCGCAAGGCCCTGAGTTCAATCCCAGTAACCACATACAATGCTGGGCATGGTGACTCATGCCCACCAGCAATCAATACCACATACCACAGTGCCGGGCGTGATGGCTCACGCCTGTAATCCCAACACTCGGGAGGCAGAGGCAGGAGGATTGCTGAGTTCGAGGTTTGCCTGGGCTACGTAGTGAGCTCAGGGCCAGCCTGAACTACAAAGCGAGACCTTGTCTCAAAAAAAAAATAAAATAAAATAAAATTGTGTGTTGAGTTGATAGGTCATTAGCACATTGGTATTAAGATCTCTTTATATGAATTAATATATGTCACTGAACAGAAATGTGGATCAAAGAGATAAACGATCACCAAATAAGTCTCTTCACTTGCCTTTATCCCATGAGTATGTTATAATAACAAATGTTGCAAAGTGTGATCTAAGCCAAATCATATAAGAAATACACTAGGGAAGAAGAGAAAATTAACACTGAAATAATATAGAAGTGATTTTGGGTTAGACACTATGTTAGGTGTATTAGTTTTCTATTGCTAGATAATAAGGGTTCTACAAATGTTGCAATTTAGATGATGCACATCATTTCAAAGTCTGTGTGTTGGAAATCTGAGTGGGCCTAAATTGTATCTTCTGCATAGAGTATCACTTGAAGGAGAAGGGCAGGGTTGAAGTCTCACCTGAGATTCAACTGTGAAACTTTCCACTTGGAACCTAACTCAGTTTGTTGGAAAAAATTCACTTCTGTGTGGTTATAGGACTGAGGTTTTCAGTTCTTTGCCATATGGGACTTCTTAACCCTATAGCCACTTACCTCCTCAAGACCACCATGAAGGGAGAAACCCCAGCAAGATGTATTCTACCACGTTATGCATTCATGTAATCATGTCATATATGTCTGACCACCATTGCTATATTTTTCTAGAAACATTCACATGGCCTTATAGTATTTTCACCACCACACAGTTGGACAAACCCTGCACTTCCTTTTTCGAATATCCAGGGCTTTCATGCTGATTCCTGTAGAAATGTCACAGGTGCCTGATCTCCAGGATAGCATCTCAGATGGAAGCTCTCCTCCATGCACCCAACATCAGGAATTTACAAAGTGGTTAGGTGCTAATGACAAAAACTAACCTATGCTATAAGTTTATCATATTCTGCCACTCAGATCACATATTTGTTTTATGATAAGAGTATTCTGATAAAGAATATCTCAGATTTATATTCTTAATACAGTTTTTATGCTTTTGCTTTAAAGAAATCTGCTTTCCAGTGCAGACTCTGACAAATTTCTCATTGGCCAAGTAATTTAAACTCCACAAAATGATTCAGTGACCTCTAATATCCTCTGCAGCTCTAAAATGTTTTTTCCCCTTGGACTTATGGCTTCTTACAAAGCAGTTACCAAATTGTTTTCCAGGTATTCAAGACTTAATGTAATTTAAACCAAATTTTCCTTTTGAGAAAATATGTGTATTTACCACACATATTCTATATTCCAGTCAGACTCTCTTGTGAATTATAACACATGCACTCCTTCCCAGAATGCTTTACATCTTCCTCACTGTACTCTTTGTTCTTTTTTTTTGTTTTGTTTTGTTTTGTTTTGTTTTTTGAGACAGGGTCTCGCTTTATAGTTCAGGCTGGCCCTGAGCTCACTATGTAGCCCTGGCAAACCTCGAACTCAGCAATCCTCCTGCCTCTGCCTCCCGAGTGCTAGGATTACAGGCGTGAGCCACCATGCCCGGCTCTGTGGTATGTGGTATTATTGATTGCTGGTGGGTGTGAGTCACCACGCCCAGCATTGTATGTGGTTACCAGGGATCAAACTCAGGACCTTGCGTTTTCGAGGCAGGTGCTGGAACCTCTGAGCTAACCCTCTGGCCCTGTACTCTTTGTTCTTACTTTTCTTCAAGCCAATAAGAAGTCTCCCAATCCTGTTGTACCTTCGCTTCTCCAAATTCTTGTAACTACACATTTTTAAATAAATTTTAAGTTTTCCAATAGAAAATGTTTCTTCTGCAAGAATATGATTATAAATATTATGATGTTAAAAGATGATCTTCACTAAGTGAATATAGCCCAAAAAATAAAAGTAGTTGGTAAGTTTCAGTCTGTACTATATGTTAGAGGATACCTAAGGAAATTAAACATTCCTGGAATAACTTATGTCATTTTTGTATTACTGTATATTCTCTTATGACAGACTGTCTCAATTCTACCTTCATCACTTTTGAATATGCTGTTTTCCTCTCTCCCAAGTTGCTCCATTCAGCTACAATGTCTTTATGAATTCTGTATCTACTTAAAAAACAAAACCTTCTTAGTCTTCAAGCCAGACTTCTGAGAATTTTCTAGAAACACACACACATACAAAATGACTTCATTTTGACTTTATTTTCCTAAAATATACCACCGTGGTATATTTACTATAAATACTTACTATATTATGTATATTTACTATAAATACTTTCTTCTTAAAATTTTGTATTTAACTCAGAAAAATACATAAAACCATTCCAGAGACAGTTTGCTCAGGATTAAACTCAATGTTTTTTTTAAAATTAAATAAATAATAAATATATTAAACAAACTGAGGTTTCATTAAAGTTGTGAGAAGACTACACAAACTTGCAGCTAGAGAAAAGGAGCCAATCCCTGGCTCTAGTCAGCATGCATCTGGATCATGAGATCTCATGGGGCCTCCTTTTCAGTTCTGCCTTCTGGTATACGGTCATCCTTAAAATTCTCCATATATACACAGTAGATTTTCTTAAGGATCTTTTTGTGTTTTTAAGAAAATACATTTACTTTCTGGTGACATTAATTTCTGCCAGCATCCCCAAATTTCATGAACACATAAGGTCTTGTTTAAAGCAGTTCTGCTTTCCCCAGGCCACAGGCTCATGCTGCGTTCTGGAACTGGGTGATTAAGTTTGTGGGTTATCCTTGAAGTGTGTCTTCTTCCTGAGAGAAGTCTGACTTGATTCACAGAAAGCCTCCCACTTCCCACAGTGGCCTGACAACGAGGCAGCTGCTGTCAGTCCTGCTGTCCAGCAGCCCTTGGCCAGCGTTTCCTTCTCCCAGCGTGAAGCCTCTGCCACACAGCTTGTGGAGGACCACTGGGTCTCTCTCCGAGAGCCATGATCTCTAAACAATGCTGCACTTTGCCTCGCTCAGCAAAAAACACTTCTTCAGCCACCTTGTCAACCAGCTGCACCCCAATTCCTAGCAACATGTGTGGTTCTTCCTCCTGGTTCTTAAATGAATGACTGTGCACAGTCATTCATTCTACTGACAACTTGGCGATTCGTGACATCTTCCTTTTGTAATGAGTGGTCAGATCAACTCATATCTGAAATCAGATTCACCCCCAGAATACAGACAAATCACAGCTGTACAGAATGGAGAGTAGAAATTGCAAGAAACAAGAGAACCGATTATTTTAGTATTATCTTCCACAAAAAGGAAGTGTCCCCCCACCTTCAAATCATTTCATAGTTATCATGTTATATGGATGCTTATTTTCCAATCTTTTCACTTTTTTCACTTTTATGCTGCAAAAGAAGATACATAAAGGCATGGAAAATTCAAGAAAACACCAGAAATCAGGATAATAATTGCAAAGGGACACCATGATTGTTCATTGTTGTTCACATCCTAGAAAAAAGAAAAAAAGTCCCTTCTCTTTGTAGACTAATAAAACAGGAAGGCTCATTGACTATGGCTTCTATGCCTCTACCTGTCTGGCTTTACAACAACTTCAAATTAAAAACAGGCAGGACAAGGGAACAATAAAGTGTCCAAGTCATCAGCTTTTAGCTCTTTTATTCTTTATGGTGAAGTGGATTCCAGTGTTTTTTTGTCAAGCTTAGTTTTGAGAAACCACTTTCGCAGCTTTTACAAGAAAATGTCACTGTGCCTCTGGTGGAGGCAAGGGGGGATCTAATTTCATTATCCTTAAGTGCCTGACTCCCCATTACCCTCCGTAAGAGTGTAACACGGTATATTATGGCACTTTAATAAATAGGAAGGATGTGGGTTGCAGCACATTTCAGTAGAAACCAAATTACTTTGGGCCACACATCAGCCTCTTCAGTTCATCCTATTTGCTACCATTTCACAACCTAATTACAGGATTTTCTGGAAATTGCCATCCGGCGGTAACTAGATGACCTGCTTTATGTAGCAGAGACAGGCAGCTCTATTGGCTTCAGTCTTCATCGCTCTTACCATGTAATTGCATTGGACTTCCATGTTAATCCCCGCAGGTGGGAAGAAAATGAAATATTATAATTACCTTTTATTCCTTTGCCCCTGAAGCCTAGATTAGGGCAGCATGCATCCGAAGAAGAGAAGAGGGAGCCTTCCTCTAAGAACATTACTGATGATCTGATCAAAGACAAATAGTTGGTCTCCTCCCAGCTTTCCCCCTGAATCAGGGCCTATCATTTACCACATGTCTCTTTCACTAGCTAATTGTGAGGCTCCTGTCTGCTTAACTCAGGGTCAGCGGGGAAATTTGGGGGGAAAGGCCCATTATATCAACATATATGCACGAGACATCAGAATTTGAAAGGATTTGCTTGAAGACAAGAACAAATCAATGGAACTCCTCAAGAGAATGAGCATTTTCAAACTACCCTCCCGAAATATAAAAGTACTTTGTTACTATTTTTGTTATTTTTTTGAGACAACATTATGGGCTCATTTAATTAAGATATCTAAGTGTGGCTAGAACTTCTGAAAAGTTGCAGGAATTTAATACATTTTCTAGGCTTTTACAAAGGACTTAAAATCCAATATTTTTTAATGAATGTGATTAAAGCAACTCTTTGAATTTAAATTCTATTCATGAACTTGTTGTGAAGGAAAAAAAATAATAAAGCAAATTTTTACTTCGAAGAAGAAAATAGCTACTCTTCTTTTTCCATTTACCCTTGATGGGATAGACTGAGTGTAACTGGCAACTGATCGCTGGTGACTTGCCTGATTAATACGTAGGATGTTTTAAAGGAGAGCTTGCTTGATTTCTACTTCCCTTCTGAAGACAAGCCTCCGTGGCCTTGAGAAACAAGAGTGGCACTTTGTGGGTATTGAGTTATTTAATAGTTCTTTATGTATATATAATTTACCAAAATGAGTCGTCCCCGTGGCTCATAAAGGGTATGATAAAAACAGGGAAACATTTCCTTTAGTCAAGTCACCCCTCTGATAAAGCCAGTAACTGCTTTCAGTTTGAAGTGCTGCTTTCACTCCTTGCCAACGTTTTGTTCCAAACTGGGGACATGGGAATCGAGGGAATAGGCAGTGCGTCCGTCTCACAGTGCCCCATAATGCAAGGGGACCCATTCAGAAGAGGAAATATAGTCCACTGTATGGTACAGAGTGAGGTGCAAAGAGTAGAAGTAGAGGGGTTAGAGGAGAGATTTTGAATAGAGCAGTTAGGAAGTCATCTCTTGAAGGATACTGAGTTTAAACTTGAAGTGACAGAGTGAACCACACAAATAACCAGGGCAGGCGCCCTTTGGCCAGTGTGTTAGGGTCTCCTAGAGAAAACATAGCGACCCTGGGGTTGGGGCAGAGTGAGGGGCTAACAGGGAGGCATGTCAGTTGCAGCTAACGGGTAATGTGGAAGTCAGGACACAAAATGCCTGTGGGGGAGGGGAGGGCTGGGATGACAAGGAATATGAACACGGCTGGAGTACTAAAGCAAGACACTGTCTGACTACTGTGCCCGAGGCTCCTCTGCTGCTATGTACACAATAACTTGTAGGCACAAAGAAGGATTTGGGAAGATCATTTAGGAAACTTTCTGTCTGTCTGTCTGTCTGTCTGTCTCTCTCTCTCTCTCTGTCTCTGAGACAAGGTCTTGCTTTGTAGCTCAGGCTGGCCCTGAGCTCACTATGCAGCCCAGGCAAACCTTGAACTCAGCTATCCTCCTGCCTCTGCCTCCATGTGCTGGGATTACAACTGTGAGCCACCACGCCTGGCACCATGCCCTGGTGTGTGGTACTGATTGCTTGTGGGCATGAGTCACCACACCCAGTATTGTTATATGTGGTTACCATTACCAGGGATTTAACCAGGGACATTGCACTTCCTAGGCAGGCACCAGAACCACTAAGCTAAATCACTGGCCCTAGGAAACTTTTCTAAGAAGCTAATTAAGACATGATGAAGTCCTAAACTATATTTGAAATATAGAAAACTACTTCATACAAGTACTGGAATTATCCAAATTATCTTATAGTATCATCAGACAAGAATTGGGCATTGGAAACCTGACCTCTTTAGCTTTAAAACAGCCAGGGAGACCCAGAAAAGAATGCTACATAAAATGAAATGTCTGAACCCAACTGGGTGATCTTCTCATCAAGGATTCTGTGGGTTTGGCCATTTCTGAATGGTGTAATCATTGAGAAGACATGTTCCAGAAACAGACTGGGGTGCCTTATGTAAAACCACTCTGAGCTCAGCTTTCTTCATGTGATACTTTGAGGATTAAGAAAACTAAGACAGTGAGAACTGTTCCTGAGGTCATAATTATTTCATAAATGCAAACCTGTTACTTTTACTAACATTAAAAAGTGGGTAAAATCACTTAGAGATGAACTTTTTTTTTTTTTTTTTTTTTTTTTTTTTTTTTTTTTTTTTTTTTTTTTTTTTTTTTTTTTTTTTGCTTTTTTGGAGACAGGGTCTCGCTTTGTAGTTCAGGCTGGCCCTGAGCTCACTATGGTGCCCAGGCAAGCCGCCGTGAACTCAGCTATCCTCCTGTCTCTGCCTCCCGAGTGCTGGGATTACAGGCGTGAGCCATCATGCCCAGCATTATATGTGGTAACCGGGGATCGAACTCAGGTCCTTGCGCTTGCAAGGCAGGCGCCGGAACCACTGAGCTAACCCTCCGGCCCAGAGATGAACATTTTGAATCATTTTCAAAGGTAAACTTGGAAACTGTCCAGCTTTGTCTCACCTAATGGCACCTCCATTGTGATTTATGTTTTCTAGCTTCTGCACATATTCCTGTACATAGACTGATCACTGAGGAGATTACAGCCAGTTTGAAAAGACAGTTTCTTATTCAAATGCTCATGAACTACAGCTTGGGCCACTGAACAACACAGCCTTGAAATTTTACTTTTGTTTAAGAACTGTGAAATTAGACCTCTGTTTTTAAGAAAATATACTTAAAGCATAATGACAAAAACTGACAATTAGTTCCTCTCTAATACATTGTGATGAAATTCATTGATGAAACTCATTGATGATTCACCACAGCTGGACTTTATCTATTTGATAAACAGAAGCCACATTTCTGTTGAAGTTAGATTTACCTACCTTTTTAACAAAAAGAAAGATGCTCTCCACCTTTATCACTCAGAAAGACTGTTCTTTGTTTCAAAAGAAAATATCATGTGGAGATGTTTTATATCATAGTATATATAAAAAACAACTAGATAGTCTGTAGAGAGGTGCTGTGGGAGTTTAAAAAACTAACAAATATCACATAAAAATAGATTATAACTTTATAGTTTAAGGGAAGATTTTTCTAAATAATAACTAATGAGGAAAGAATTTGCATAAGTAGTACAAACTACTATAAAAATATAGCAATTAAAAACCAAGTCACTTGGGGCCAGAGATTTAGCTCAGTGGCTCTGGCACCTGCCTAGGACGAGCAAGGTCCCTGGTTCAATCCCAGTGACCACATACAACAATACTGGGTGTGGTGACTCATGCCCACCAGCAATCAGTACCACATACCACAGTGCCAGGTACGGGGGCTCATGCCTGTAATCACAGCACTCAGGAGGCAGAGGCAGGAGGATTGCTGAGTTTGAGGCTAGCCTAGTCTATACTGAGCTCTTTAGTGAACTAAAAAGTAAGACCCTGTCCCCCAAAAAACAAACAAACAAAAAAGTCATTATTGAGGTGTGCATCACTGGTATTCCACTCTACCATCGATACTTTATAAGGTGATTCTGACACTTTTACTTAACAATAGTTATTTACCAACTTGGAAATAATCTCTTCCTGATAATTTTAACTGCTTTGCCTAATAAATGTTGTGCTTAATTGGATGCAGATTCACACAGAGCCTCTTCACAGATTAGTGTCTTTCCATCCATCAGCAACATTGATAAGCTAAAGAAAAACTGCGCCACCAGGTTGTGCTCAGTGTGCAGAAGATGACTCTACATTAGGACAGGCAGAGGCATGTAAGGCAGTGAGAACTGTTCCTGAGGTCAGAACTATTTATGGCAGAGCTCCAGTGCAAGTCTTCAGAATGACTGACAGGGTGTACAACTAAGACTTGTAAATTTCATCCAGCAGAGAAAGTATTCTAGAGCCCACCAAAATCTGCCCCATTATGTGATTTGAGGAGAGCTAGTGAGAAATATATTATCTATTTCATATATATGATTTCCCTAAACTTGCTTGTTTCCAGAATTTTGGCAAGCTTTGCTCTATGTACGTGTGTGTGTGTGTGTGCGTGCATGCGTGTGTGTGTGTGTGTGTCTTCTGAGGCTTGAACTCCCTTTGAACCACTTACCAAGCAGAGCCTTTCAACTCCTGGTTGACCATAAGTACTTGAATAACACAACTGCGGTTACTCTGACAAGATCATGGTCATGTTCAAGTTACATAGGGGCGAGGGGAGAAGACCTGGCAGAGACAGCCTGGTGCCTGCTGAACTTTTTGAGCTTCTGTTATCTTACCAACAAGCTCTCCTTCCCACCCTAGAAATAGGAACCAAACCACAGCATTCTGCCAACGCTCAGTGTGCTGTCTTCAGCCAGATCCATGAACGCATACAGTGGAGCTCCTCCAGAAAGCTGAGAAATGGTTCAGTGTTGGGGAAGCTTAAGAAGAAATAGGTCTATCTGAGAAAAGTTGGATGTATTGTGAAATTAAATCAGAATGCTCTGTCCCCATTCACAGGGCAATGTAAATACCTTTCCTACAAGTGAGTCTGGCTGTTCTCCTCGGAAAAGCCATTATCTCTGCACTCTATTTTATATCTATGAAATACAGTCATCTATTTACCTTATAGGACTGTGAAAGAATAAAAAATTTGTTAACATACTTTGGAATCTTAAAATAACTCTCATTTTAACCATTTAGAAATCTGATAGGTACAAGTAATGCAAAACTATGTCACATGTATTAGTTTGGGTTTATAGAAAACATATTTTTCTTTTCATTCTCTCTGATGTTATATTGCATTTTTGGATTATATTTGTACTTATTTTCCTTATTTGATATATTTACAATAATTTTAAAATGAGATATGCACAAGGAAAATCAAGTAAAACTCTTGGATAAAAGACAGTTGGCAAGACTCAGATAGTGTCATCCTTGTAATTGTAGTTGCATTGTTGGATCACTTTGCTGAAAAGGATTTGGTTTTGTTATCTTCCTAGAGAAAAAAAAAG
>PVIC010022262.1:0-27781 GCA_004025085.1 Thryonomys swinderianus | reverse complement strand
CGAGTGCTGGGATTACAGGCGTGAGCCACCACACCCAGCATTGTGGTATGCGGTGTTGATTGTTGGTGGGCGTGAGTCTCCACGCCCAGCATTGTATGTGGTTACCGGGGATCGAACTCAGGACCTTGCGCTTGCGAGGCAGGTGCCGGAACCACTGAGCTAACCCTCCGGCCCCCTTATCATTCATTTTTATCTTACTGATGTCCTTCTGGTTTGAACCTTTAAATATTTAAGAGACTGAGAAAGCATGAAGGATGCAATTAGGAAGGCAGAATAGGCAAGTAAATGTCCTCTTTTCCAACTGAAATATGCAGCTTCAGCTACTTTACATTTATAAAATATAAATTCAAAAATATAACTGATGTGAGATGTATATAAATTGTACCAATAAAGAATCCAGTTTAGGGCGAGAGGTTTAGCTCAGTGGTTCCGGCGCCTGCCTTGCAAGCGCAAGGTCCTGAGTTCGATCCCCGGTAACCACATACAATGCTGGGTGTGGAGACTCACACCCACCAGCAATCAATACCACATACCACAGTGCCGGGGGTAGTGGCTCATGCCTGTCATCCCAGCACTCGCGAGGCAGAGGTAGGAGGATTGCTGAGTTCGAGGCTTGCCTGGGCTCCATAGTGACCTCAGGGCCAGCCTGGACTACAAAGCGAGACCCTGTCTCAAAAAAAAAAAAAAAAAATATATATATATATATATATATACATATATACATATATAACTGATGCCTCTGAATTTGGAGTTAAAATGACAAGCCTGTTTACAGTTTTGAGTTATTACAAACATAGTCATTATGTTTCAGATTATTGAGTGAGTCATCTTCAAGAAAATGAGTGAATGCATTGTATGACTTTGGACAAATTAGCACTTTTCTAACTGAATGGAGCATTTGTAGACTTAAAGCAAAGGCTTTTGTTTTGAGTTAAATTTGAAATGCTAAAACTCTTATCTTGGGGCTTGTACTTAAGGTTAAGAGTGTGACAGTCAGCTGAAAGCCTTCCCTTTTTTTACATAACCCAACTGCAGTCCATGTTTTCCTTAAGCATGAAGATAGAGTAGAACCAACCTTTTCATCTGGGAACCCAGGTGAACCTTTTCAAACCCAGGTGTTCAGAGTGAACTTTAGGAAAACTAGCTGCTCCAGTAAGAACCTGGTTTTAAATTCTCTGTGTATTATCAAAGACCCACTTAATTTTTTTTTAAAGATTGGGAAATTAATGATTTTCAGGACATTTGAAATAACTTAAATAATGGAAGTGAGGATAGAACTCAGCACCTTGCACTTACCAGGCTGCGGTGGTACCACTGAGCACATCCATAGGCCAATAATGATCTTAACTAGAGCTGAGAAAGCAAAGTCTGGGGATGTAACTCAGAGGAAGAATGCTATTTGGTTTTCTTTTTACCCTCAGAATGTTTATTTTGCTTTTTCCCCTTCATTGAGTTTATTGGTACATCTTAGTAATACATTATGATCACATTTGACATGGAAAATTTGTACCAGTACATGACATGTCTTGATTCTCATTTTTTGCCCATTTCCCTGCCCTCCCTACAACCACCAACCCCTTCTATACATAAGCTTTGTTTCTGTTTTTTGTTGTGGTTTTGTTTTGTGTTTATTTTGGAAATGTTTATTTTTTTCTAAGTATAAATGTCTTGTGTAGAATTTCTTTTCCATAATTCAGATAATTCAAAAGATGAAATCACCTTAGTATATTCTGAGAAGACTTTTTTTTTTTTTTTTTTTTTTTTTTTTTTGAGACAGGGTCTTGCTTTGTAATTCAGGCCGGCCCTGAGCTCACTATGTAGCCCAGGCAAGCTTGAAACTCAGCAATCCTCCTGCCTCTGCCTCCGGAGTGCTGGGATTGTAGGCGTGAGCCACCACACCCGGCACTGTGGTATGTGGTATTGATTGCTGGTGGGCGTGAGTCTCCACACCCAGCATTGTATGTGGTTACCAGGGATTGAACTCAGGACCTTGCGCTTGCAAGGCAGGCACCAGAACCACTGAGCTAACCCTCCGGCCCAGATCTTTGGTTTTTAATCAAGTCAGTTTCTACAGTCTTGATCCAGTCGTGTAGTCCTAAAATCTGGAGACTGAGAAAACATTAGAAGTGCTGTTATTTTCGATATAGGGTATTACATACAAATTGCCATTTAAAATTACATTTCCCTGATTGACATGATAAATTAGATTACTAGCTTTTGCTAATCTTTTCCTTAGCTGAGGAATGTGAGCTAAATTTCAAATGAGGGAGAGAGGATTAGGTTTTTCTTTATGCTTATGGTTTATAGATTCTTAATTCCTTAGTGTAGAATCTTGAAGCTTGCAAGGAACTCTTGGATCTAACATCTAGCATTTCGAAATTTTTCTTTCACGTTTTCATCTTATCCTTCCAAGTAGGGTAGTGTCGCATTATATCGTGATTCTTATAAAGTTTCACCTACCTTTAGTAAGAAGTTATTAACTATTATAGATACTATTAGAGACCTGTGATCAAAATCAAATAAATGTCACGTGCAGAGCCAGGGATTTAGCTCAGTAGCACCACACCTGCCTTGCAAGCACAAGGTCCTTAGTTCATTCCCTGGTACCAAAAAAAGTCATATGCTATTCTTCTATCTAAGGAACTTAAATTTAAACTTAAGTCTATCTGAGATGTGCCTCGTATTCAAGCATAAAGGAGTATGAGTGTTTCATTTCCTGTGAGGCTCAGGGTCTATTCTTGATATTATAAATTAATAAATCACTTTTTTTTTAAAGAGACAGCTAGGGCCAGGAACAGAGCACTTGCCTATAAAGTGCAAGGACCTGGGTTAGATCCCAGCACCACAGAAACATATATATAAATCATAAGAGACAACTAATATTTATACTATCACTTACAGAAACTTGCTCCCCACTCCTAATTTGTTTTGATACTTGCATTACAAATAATATTTATGGAGACTATTTTTTCCTTTTTCACCTTTGAAATGGCTTAGAGCTGCCACTAGTTGTTAAAAGAATTGTAGATAAATTGTCAGAACCACGGTTAAGTTTCTTCTATGCCATTTGTAGCTGAGCCTTGCCAGAAAGTCCCAGAGTCTTGACAGGATTTTAAAAGCCTCTTAACACATTTGGAAAACTGAATAGTTAGCTCAAAGCCTGCCAAGGCATGCCCAAGTTTAAATATGCAATAATATCTGAGACCTGGTTTATAAGACTACTTTTCCTGCACAAATTATCTATTAATTAAATTTATTTCAGAGTTTTTCTGCAGTTAGAGGAAAGAGTCAATGTTGCCTCCAAGTTCACTCCATGTAGTTTCTGTTACCCCTAGTTTAAGGCTTCTTCCTCCACCCCAGCTGACTAGATTTAGACCTTAGCCTTTTAAATGCTAGTCCCTCTTAGCTTTGCATAAGTGAATTTGGTCTTGAATGCTCCATTCTTCATAAAGTTAGCAAAGTGCACTTGGCATCCAAATGATGGGCATTGATTGCCTTCTTGTTATGTTAGCTCTTATTACAAATAAGCTCTAATGCAGCTACTTCTGCTATTGTGCTTCCCTGGCTTTCCGAGGAGTATCAGAAAAGACACAAGGATAACCACGGGAGCCTCATCTCTGTCTTGCTAAATGGGTCATTTAAACTATGTGATTAAGCCTGTAGCCACCTAGGAATAGTGACAGCGATGAGAAGAAGATCAGCGCTTACACAGCTCCAGATGGGAACCTGTAACAAATATCTTGAGCTAGTTGATGGATTCAAACTATGTTTCTCTTCTGAGTTGAGGCTTGGGAATTATTTTATATAGAAGAAATTGCCTCCAGAGCATTTTCCTAGCTTCAAAGTATCTGTTGTATTGTTATCACAGAAAACAAGAACAGACTGTATATTCTGTTAGGGAAAATATCATGTCTCTTCCACCCCCCCCCCCACTAACTCCTCACCTATTGCACCATTATTCTTTTACACAGTATTTGTATAGGAAATATTTCAAATGAATGCCTTGTAAAGCCATTTTACTTAATTTTTAAGGCACATCACTGTCTTTCCTGACTTCCTATTAAGAAAATTTCTAGACATGCTTAAGTAGAAAATATATCCTTATGAATTCATTACTAGGTTTAATAACCATCAGCATTTTTCCTGGCTTGTTCCATCTACCTTGCCTCACTGGAACTTTTTTTTTTTTTTTTTTTGCTTTTTGAGACAGGGTCTCGCTTTGTAGTTCAGGCTGGCCCTGAGCTTCCTATGGTGCCCAGGCAAGCCGCCGCGAACTCAGCAATCCTCCTGTCCCTGCCTCCCGAGTCACTGGAACATTTTAAAGTAAAACAAAGACATAATATCATTTCATTACAAATAGTTAACTACAGTGCTGTTATTCATACTAACAGTAAATCCCTAATTTCATCCAGAATCCTATCTGTATTCAAATTTTCTGAAGATACTTTTAAAACATAAGTAGCTGGGCATGGTAGCAAATGCCTATAATCCTTGCACTTAGGAAACTGAGGCAGGAGAATCATTACAAATTTGAGACCAGCCTGGGATACACAATGAAACCCTATCTCAGTAAAACAAACTGACACAAAGCCAAATAAGCAATTAATTAAAACCATTTGAAAAAAATGTGAGAAGCTCCTCAAAAAACACTGTCCTTGAACTATTATTGAATCTAAAAGATAAATCTTGTGGTTTATAAATGTGCAAGAATTCAGAATGGGCTGCGCATGGTGGTACATGCCTGTAGTCCTAGCACTACTGGGAGGCTAAGGTAAGAGAATCTCAAGTTCAGCCTGGACATCTTAACCTCTTAGCGAAGTTCCATCTCAACACAACAGAAAAATAGAGCTAGACAGGGCCAGAGATTTAGCTCAGTGGTTCCAGGCCTGCATTGCAAGCGTAATGGTCCTGAGTTCGATCCAGTAACCACATACAATGCTGGGCGTGGTGACTCACGCCCACCAGCAATCAATACCACATACCACAGTGCTGGGCATGGTGGCTCACGCCTGTAATCCCAGCACTCAGGAGGCAGAGGCAGGAGGATTGCTGAGTTCTAGGCTAGCCTGGGCTACATAGTGAGCTTAGAGCCAGCCTGAACTACAAAGCAAGACCCTGTCTCAAAAAAAAAAAAAAAAAAAATAGAGCTAGACCAAGCACAGTGGCACACACTTGTAATTCCAGTATTCTGGAGGTTGGAAGAGGAGGATTACCATGAATTCAAGGCCAGCCTGCACTACAAAGTAAGACTGTCTCAAAAAATAAACAAAAAAGGGACTGCAGATTTAGCTCAGTTGTTCCAGTCCCTTCTCAGCAAGCGCAAGGTCCCCAGTTCAATCCCCAGTAACCACATACAACAGTACAGGGCGTGGTGACTCACGCCCACCAGCAATCAGCACCACACACCACAGTGCCGGGTGTGGTGGCTCACACCTATAATTCCAGCACTCGGGAGGCAGAAGCAGGATTGCTGAGTTCGAGGTTTGCCTGGGCTCCATAGTGAGCTCAGGACCATCCTGAACTACAAAGCAAGACCCTGTCTCAAAAAATAAAAAATAAAATAATAATAAAGTAAATAAAAAGACTGCGGTATACTCAGTGCAGAGGCCCTTGGTTCAATCCTCATTACCACCAAAAGGGGGAAGGAGTAATAGCCAGTAAGTCTCCTTAGATCATGCTAACAGTTTCCTTCATATTGTGGGAATTGCATCTGTAACACCAATGCTTATATTCATAATTTCATATCCCCCCCCTGCGTTTTCCAAACATGCTCTTCCAGTTGCTATAAATTATACTACTATCAAGCATGGCACACTTATCATATGCCAAGCACTGTCCTTTACATTGTTTCATAAGACTCTCAAGACAATGCATGAGTATTATTATACCTCCATCCAGTTGATTTAGTAACTTGCAGAAAGTTTTGTTTGTTTGTTTTTGAGACAGGGTCTCGCTTTGTAGTTCAGGCTGGCCCTGAGCTCACTATGGAGCCCAGGCAAGCCTCAAACTCAGCAATCCTCCTGCCTCTGCCTCCTGAGTGCTGGGATTACAGGTGTGAGCCACCACGCCTGGCACTGTGGTATGTGGTATTGATTGCTGGTGGGCGTGAGTCTCCACGCCCAGCATTGTATGTGGTTACTGGGATCGAACTCAGGACCTTGTGCTTGTGAGGCAGGCACTGGAACCACTGAGCTAAATCTCCGGCCCTTGCAGAAAGTTTTATGGTTAGTGTTTGAGTTGAAATAAGATATCTGTGTATGTGTGTGTGTGGTACTTGAATCCCCAGTGCTTTGTGGCTGAACTACACACTCACTTCTCTATCAAATTTTATTTTGAGACACGGTCTCAATTGCCCTGGCTGATCTAGAACTTGCTATCCTCCTGCCTCAGCCTATTAATAGCTGAGATTACAGATGTGTAAGCTTAGCTCAAGCTGAGACTTAAATTTAGCTCTCTTAAATATTGGCTCTTCTGCCTTTTTTTAGTATGCTTCAAACTGCTAATGAATTAGAATTTTAATCACTTTACAGATATTATGAACTCCGTGAGAATGTCAGAGAAAAAAGGATCACACTGAAGCTTTACACCGCCTTTCTCTCTTGAACTGTTAATTGGTGGGAGGAGAGGAATGGAAGGGTGCAATACCATTTTCCCAGAATTTAAAACCTAAATATTTTCTAACATTACATCAAGATATAAAATTCAGAGATCAAGGAGTGAAGCACTTCACAGAGTTTTGTGCAGTATGGGAAGGAAAGAAATATGGGACCTTTAGGAAAGCAAGATTATCAGTGGAGCAGAGGATGGGAAAGACAATAAAGGAATAGTCACTGAAAAACAAGGGATGCTTGTTTTAAAAAGTGTTTGGTTGCTAGGATATATTTATGCATATTGTAACCCTAGGTGCTGAGGAGGCTGAGAAGGAGGATCACAAATTCAAAGTCAAACTGGGAAGTTTTGGTGTGGGTATTGGGGATCGAACTCAGGACCTTGCCCTTTTGAGGCAGGGGCAGTGGCACTTAGCTAAATCCCTGGCCCCAAGACTGGGCAATTTAGCAAGACCCTAAATCAAAATAAAATCTAGAAAACAGCTGGGGATATAAATCAGTGGCAGAAAGTCAAATCCCAATACTAGAGAAGAAGTGGGAGGAGAGAAAAAGAAGGAAGGAGGGAGGGAGAGGACACTGATCAAAAAAGCTTAAATGGTCTAAAATTTCTTCTTCTAAACTTCTTAATTTTCTGTTGCCTGTTATCCTCCAGGCTGTAAGACTGGAAAGTACTTATCAAAATAGAACACGTTATATGGTAGTGGTTTCAACTAATGGTAGACAAGACACTGAAGAAAGCATCGTCCTAGGAATGGATTTCTCTTCTAATGACAGGTATGGTACCACAAAAATCTGTCTTAGTTTTCCTGTAAGTTATTACAAAACGTCTTGTATGGGTCTTCCTTTAAAAAGTGCAAGGCATGAAAAAGCATTTAAGAGCCAAGTGTGGTTGCGCATGATTATAATCTCAGTACTTGGGAGGCTGAGGCAGGAGGAGCTCTGAATTTGAGGCCACATAGTTTGGCTACAAAAGAAGGGAAGAAAGGAAGAGAGAGAAGGAAAGAAGGAGGGAGGGAGGGAGAGAGGGAAGGAGAGAAAGAAAAAATGAAAGAACGAAAGAGAAAAAAAGGAAATGTGCACTCAAACCACAATCTTGAGAGATGCGTAAATAGTAATGGAATAAAGCAAATTATTTAAACTTGTATCTCCAGGGAAAAAGCTACCTTTTCTTGGCGGTCTCTTTTACTGAGTAATGATATACTTGAATGATTTGGAGGTACATGCCCTTAGAGGAGTATACCAGTAGTCCCGGATTCAAGGAAATTGAACTTGAAATGCAACTGTATATTATTTTTCTATGGCCTTAAACTTTGCTTTTACCAAATTTTATATCTTCTTTTTCCTTCTTCGGAGTTAAAACCCAGAAATGGTTCCTTAAACTCAAAATAGAACCTTTGATAATCAAGCATCTTTGGATTTAACTGTATTTCACATTTCACATCCTATGGTTAAAGATATCAGAGAGAACCCAGTTTAGTTTTTGTTTGGGGGTTCTTTCTTTCTTTCTTTCTTTCTTTCTTTCTTTCTTTCTTTCTTTCTTTCTTTCTTTCTTTCTAACTCTTTTTTCCTCTCTTTCTTTTTTTTAATTTTTATTTCCCTCTCGTTTGGGAGAAACCTTGGGAAGACTGTGGAATGTGGCTGCTAAGCATATCTTTATACTCTGAGGTAATAAGGTGCAGGAAATCCTGCCAGATGTCTCAAAGCATTGACTTCCTGGCTGAGGACTAGAATGGAACTAGGGATGTGACCCAGGCCTGGGGGAATTTAGCCACAATGGGAACAGGAGAATGGAAGTGATTCTGATTGTCCTAATGTTGGGGGATGGGGGAGAAAAATCTCACTGTAGGTAGAAAGTTTCCCAAACCAACTATGTTTACCTGAGCTTTTACATAGACACCCTGAAAAGGACTTATGGATTCACAGGGATCACAAGGCCAGAGTTACTACCTTGTAGACCATTTGTAGCATGTAATTTGTACGTTTTGAATTTACACAGAGTTGTAAAGCAGTTTAAGAAGCTCTCTCCAGTTTAACTTGTGGTGTTACCTAAGCAACGCTTCTTTAGTAGGAACTCTTCCTATAAGAGCACCTGCCTGGTCTATGTTAGGAATTCTGACTTGGATTTCCCTGTCTGATTTGTACTTTCTAAAAACAGTTTCCACTAACCATCTCCGGATATTTAAATAAATTAAAAGTAATGATATATACATAGGTAGAAGTAAAGGTCAGTTCCTCAGTCATACACATTATCAGTATTTGGTAGCCATATGTGGCCAGAGGCTCCCCTGTGGCACAGCCGGTGGATAGAACATTGCCGTTTTTTGTTTTTGGTTTTTAATTGAATTCTTTATTGGTACATTTTATATACAGCTCACAATCTGCATTGCCATTTTTGCAGAGAGTTTAGCTGGACAGAAGTGTTCCAGTTTGTTTCCTCTGTTCAGTTCTCCCTGACCCATCCTTTGAAAATCTACTAAAACAGAAATAGGAGCTACACAGAAACTTCAGTTAATTCTTCCCCTAGAGACAGAGAGCAGTAACTCGGATAGTTCTAACCCAGAATGAGCAATCAGATGTCTGTCTGGTCTTATCTCTCACTTTGTCTGAAACTTTACCAGAAGGAATACAAATAGATGTCTAGTAATTTATCCTTAGTGAACCATATCTGTCTGCTGTTACAGTCATGCCTGAATCCTATCTGACAGGATCCACTGACAAAAGGCAATCTTAGTTTACAGAAGACAAAATGGAAGGTGGAAGCTGGAAACTAGTTTAATTCTATTTGGTAAACTTGATCCATACTTTGAAATCCCCATATATGTGCTACTTAAATGAGCCCCATGAACAGTCAGAGAAGTGCTGCTACTTCAGAGTACTGCTGCTCATAGAATCTAATGCCACTTCCATCTTAGTTGCTATTAAAGAAATGTGTATTGTTTTGTATCTGAGACTATAAAAAGTTAATGTTTCAAAACAGTATCCATCCAAAGCAAAACCCAAATTGTTTTTGAAAAGAAAAAGTAGGTCTTCAGATATTGTACACCCATATCAGGTAGCCTATTTTGAGATGTGTGTGTGTGTGTGTGTGTGTGTGTTGCCATACCGGGAATTGAACCCAGAACCTCACAGATTCTAGGCAAATGCTGTACACCTGAGCCACACTCCCAGCCATATTTTTGTTTTGTTTTTATTTTCAGACAGGGTCTCACTAAGTTGCCCAGGTTGACCAGTTTGTAATCCTCCTGCCTCAACCTCCTCAATACCTGCAATAACAGAAATGTGTCACAGGACCCAGCTAATCCAAGGATTGCTTAATGCCAAAAACTGCTGTTAGTTGGTGCAAACTTTGGAATATGTGACCTGTTCGGGTCTTATTTCTGAGACATAGACATTTTGAATACCAGAACACATTCAATGGTGTGAATGTAAAAGGAAATAAAATGTGAAGGATGGGGTCAGGAGGACCACAAGTTCAAGGCCAGCCTGGGCAGCTTAATGAAACTCTTTCTCAAAAAAAAAAATTTTTTTTTAAGGCCAGGAATGTAGTTTAAGCAGTGTAAGACCCTGGGTTCAATTCACAATAAAGAAAGAAGAATCTATCCTTGGAAGGCTGCTAATACTCACCATCACTGAACCACCAAAGCAGACAAGAAAAAGGTAGGGATTTAGCTCAAATGGTTCTGTCCCTACCTTGCAAGCACAAGGGTCTGAGTTCAATCTCTGGTACTGGGGGGGGGGGGCAGTCTTTGTTTTTTGTTTGTTTTGGTTTGCTTTTGTGTGGTGGGGTTTTTTTTTGTTCTTTTGGGTTTTTTGAGACAGGGTCTCACTTTGCAGTTCAGGCTGGCCCTGAGCTTACTATGTAGCCCGGGCAAACCTCGAACCCAGCAATCCTCAGACTCAGCAATCCTCCTGTCTCTGCCTCCCCAGTGCTGGGATTACAGGCGTGAGCCACCATGCCCAGCACTGTGGTATATGGTATTGATTGCTGTTGGGCGTGAGTCACCACACCCAGCATTGTATGTGGTTACCAGGGATTGAACTCAGGTCCTTGCGCTTGCTTGAGGCAGGCTCCAGAACCACTGAGCTAAATCTCCCGCCCTTGTTTTGGTTTGGTTTTGGAAACAGAGTCTCACTATGAGGTTCAGGCTGGCCTTGAACTCACTCTGCAGCCCAAACTGGTCTTGAACTCACTATGCAGCCCAAGTTGGTCTCAAACTTGAAGTGATCCTTCCTAGCCTTCCAAGTGCTGGGATTATAGGTCTGCACCACCACACCCAGCTAAGAAACAGTCCTTGAGTTGGGTAGTATAACCTGGGCTAAGAGCCATCGAATGCAAACCGGCAGTACTCACCTGGGGGTTTTAAATAGTAGCATTTGCAAGATGGCAATACTGGGATCTCACTCAGTAAGTTTTCTTTGTTTAGTATTTATAAAGATCTGATTAACCATTTCTTTTCAATAGCTCCTGAGGAATAATATGAGATTGATAATAATGTGATGAGAGTTTCTTCATTCTAACACTCATACCACATTTTTGAGCTTAGAGGCTTATTCTTGGAGAAAGAGTTAACGAGCAAAAGACTGCTTCCCAGAATAACAGGAAGTAACTTGTGGACTGTTTCTTATCTTGCAGTAGCACTTGTACTATGGGCTTAGTCCTGCCTCTCTGGAGTGACACCCTGATTCATTTGGACGGTGATGGGTAAGAGCTTTCCCTTTTGATTCTCCTGAGAAAGTCAAGGGGTGGTGTTCCATCTTAGTGACCCATTCATGTGGTTGAATGGGAGGCCCAGTGTGCCCAACTGAACTGACATGTCAGCTTCTCAATGAGTCCTTTTAAACTCCTGTTTCATAAAGTAGAATAAAAATACAACTTGCCAGAGTCTCTCACTTCTTTTCTTTTAGGCTGGCTATGGTGGGAATTGAGACAAAGAAGAAGTAGTTTGTTGGCTCATGCTTTAATCTGAGCATGTGGGACTGTTGCAATGAGCTCCCAGAGGATGATGTGTACTGTTTCAAATAACCTCTCGTGGCCTCTGCCAGCTGTCAGCCTACAGTATAACCCCTCTCCTGAGCCAGTTCTTTCCTGTGACCCCTCCCCGCCCCCGCCTCCCAGAGTTTTTAGAATGTGTGCCCAGGACACTGAGATGTTTGCTCCAGTTTACAAAACCAGGGTCAGGTTTGCTAAGAACCCATAAGATTTCCAAATAAAAGTACGTGGTGGAACAGTCCAACTGTAGCTGCAACTAGGAAATTGCATGTAATCCCTAACTCCAAAGTGGGATTCCATTTATTTTGCTAGAGAAAAAATCAAACAATTTGTTGAAGCATTTCAATAAATTCTATGCTCTAATTAACTGTGAAATATCTGATGATTCCTTCTATTGAGCCAGCTGGGGTTAGCCTGGGAAACAACCCTGAATACTTGCAACCGAAATAATCTATTTGTGGAATTTTTTTCTTTTTTTTTTGTTGTTCTTGTTATCAGCGGGTTCAGCGTATCAACAGATAACAGAGTTCACATATTCAAACCTGTATCTGTGCAGGCAATGTGGTAAGATGAATTTTACTATCTCTATAATCTGTTTTTGATATAAGAGCAATATTTTGTGAGAAGTAGCATTTGACATGTTACAATGTGCTATGAAATGCTATAAGATTATTAGTACTTATAGGATATTTTTAAGATCTGTTTGTGTAGATATCATAGTTAAAGATGACCTAGAAAAGCAGTTTTTAAATTGTCACAGAGGAAGTCCTTAAGCACTGATGAGCAAGTAAAATTTAGAGGTATTTTTAAGCTCTGAAAGAAACATAAAAGATTAGATAGTCGTTTGGGACTGAGTTTTACAGGGACTTATCAATTAAGTTACTTAGCTAAGAGCTAAGTCTGAAACATCATTTTGTGTTTGTGTGTATGTGTGCGTGTGTGTGTGTGTGTGTGTGTGTGTGTGCTTTGCTGGGTATTAAACCTCAGAGCCTTGGCACTGAGCTACATCCTCAGTTATTTTTTATTTTGAGAGAGGGCTTTACTAAGTCAGTGTGTTGCCCGGGCTGAGATCGATCTTACCATCCTCTTACCTAGGCCTCCCAGAATACCGGGGTAGCGAGCATGTGCCATCACACCCAGTCTAGAATACCATACTGTTGTGCATTGGCTTTTCTTTTCTTGCAGTAAGCTGTGACAACACTGACAAAGTTACATTATAGAGATGTTTCCCTTTAAACTGCTGACAGCTATTTACATAATTCAAATAAAGCCTAGAGAAAATGTCGCTAATAACTTTCCATGGGTTTACTGAGACTTTCAAGTTATTTACTCTGTGACAGGCCTTATGCCAGGTGGTTTAGGTGGTCATATTTAATCATTAAACCAACTTCCCAAAATAATGTTGTTGGCCTCTTCTGGGTGAGAAAGCTTAAGCTGTGGAGAAAGTGCATAACTGGCCTTGAGAGTATCTCATTCATTTACACAAAATAGACTCATTCCTTTTTTATTATCTGGAAGGTGATCTAATATAACCAGAGGATCATGAGACTCTTAAGTTCAGAATTCATCCCCTCAACAGGAATTTAAATTTCAGTTTCTCATTCAGCTGCCTGTTCTGTAGTAGCAGTAACCGAAAGGCACAAAATGGATAGAAGGCAAGCAGACTAAGAAATAAAGGAGCTTAAAAAATATTTTAGCCTTCCTCTCCCCTCTGAAGTATGTGAGGCACTAGGCCTTGAGTGTATAATGGGGCAATTGCAGCAGGCTTTGGCATGGACTTTTGAGACAAATGTTTCCAAAAGAAAACAACACACAGTGATTGTCCTATATGTTACAGTAAATTGGCCCTTTCCTTTGAATCTGTGTAATAGAACAGATTCTTTTAAGAATTTGACTTACTTTGCATAGCAGAAAGCCTGTTTCTTTTTTTTTTTTTTTTTTTTTTTTTTGAGGCAGGGTCTCACTATTTAACCCAGGATGGCCTCAAACTCATAATCCTCCTGCCTTAACTTCCTGAATGCTGGGATTACTGGTGGGTACAACCACTTCCAGCTCTAAAAAGCATTCTTTAAAAAGATTCTGTAACTTTGTTTTTATGGAAAAGTACATTACTCCTTTGTTAAATTGGTTAAAAATATGTTTTAAAAATTTATATAGCATAGAGTTAATAAGAATTCTTAGCACAATCAATCATGTACTTTTGGTGGAGGAATAAACTGGAACAACCTTTTTGGGGGAGAGGAACACAGGGTCTCTCAAGTCACTAAATTGCTGGAGATGGACTTGAACTTGCAGTCTTCTTGCTTAAGACCTTAAATGTTCTGAGATTATAGGCATGCACCATCACAGCTAGCCGAGTTTTCTGGAAAGTGATTTGCCAACATTACTTAATGTTTTCCATGTCCTTTAACCTAAAGTTCTACTAAGAGTTTATTCTGAAATAATCACCATGTGTATGTGCAGAGTTTGCTAACTGTGTTTGTCAGTGCTCCATATTAATAATAAAAAATAGGAAACAAATGTCTGAAAAAAAGGAATCTGTTAAATCATGATACATCTATTTCATTGAGCATTATGCCACCATTAAAAATGATTTGGTTAGTGCCAGGCGTGGTGGCTCACGCCTGTAATCCCAGCACTCGGGAGGCAGAGACAGGAGGATTGCTGAGTTTGAGGCTTGCCTGGGCTACATAGTGAGCTCAGCGCTAGCCTGAACTACAAAGCGAGACCCTGTCTCAAAAAAAAAAAAAAAATGATCTGGTTGAATATATATAAAAATGTTGACTTAGAGCTCACTTCGGCAGCACATATACTAAAAATGTTGACGTAGGACATAAAGCAAGTTTTAGATTGAATACAGTATATGGTCATATATTTGTTTATTATGGACCTATGCATAGGCAAAAGAACTGGAGAGATCTGCACTACAATCTTAACAGTAATTATTTTTGGGTAGTAAAATTACAGGATACTTCTGCATTTTGTCTAAAGTCTATAATTTTTTTTGTTCATGTGGTGCTGGGGATGAAACCCAGGGCTTTCTGCTTTTAGGCAAGCACTCTACCACTGAGCTCCAGCCCCAATCTGTACATGCTTTGAAGTGGATCACTTTTTGAGGGGAAAAATAAATAAAAAGTTTTTTAAAGAAAAAAAATATGTTCAGTGAATTGGCCACAGAATTCTCTTATATTGTCTTTTTCCTCTAGCAGCAAGACAATATAGTTTGTAGCAAATAAGACATTTCATTCAATAAGTATTGAGTGAATTTCAACTATGAGCTAGGTCTTCTGTTAGGCACTTGAACTATACCAAGAAACAAAATGTGGAAAGGTTCTCGTTGTTATGTGACTTAATTCCAAACATTTCTAGTTTGTTTTTCCCACATACAATAGACAAGCAAAAGATATTTTGCAGTTTTCTTTAATCTTTTTGGGTTCCTGGTTTCAGACTTGGAAGATTTAGTGTCAGAATGACCAGAACTGTTCATAAAAAGTAGTTTATGTATATGAATAAATAGTTTAAAAGATTAGCAGAAGAAAGCAACAAAAATGACACATGTCATTACATCAATACTTCTGGAACATTTCCTCATCTATTTGATCTTTGTGGAGCCTCTAGAATCAGAGAATGTAGGCTTACATGGTTCTGTGCCAAGGGAAACAAATCTTTGTATATTAAATTACTGAACTCTTCAGTTTTTTTGGGAATGCAACCATAGCATGGTTCCAACTATAGCATAAATAGCTCCATTAAGTCTGTTTTTCTACAACTATTTTTCAGTTAAGAGTATGAAATATCTATGGATTAGTGACTTTTTGGTAACCCACAGCTCTACAGTGCTCATTGTCCGACATACCTTTCAGGTCTGCACTACAGAGTTTGCACAAGGCTTGCGAAGTCGCCAGAATGCATAACTACTACCCAGGCAGCCTGTTCCTCACCTGGGTGAGTTATTACGAGAGCCATATCAACTCAGATCAATCCTCAGTCAATGAATGGAATGCTATGCAGGATGTGCAGTCCCATCGGCCCGACTCGCCAGCTCTCTTCACAGATATGTAAGTCAGCTAGCAAAACTCCTCTGTTGTGTTCCACCCAGAAAGTTCCTCTCTGATCTCCTCTCTTGAGGAATTACCAAGCCATAGTAGTCACCGTCACTATCAATACCATACATCAGCCCGGGCCATGGCCACACATAAAGAAACCCATTCTTCCTGCTGAAAAGGCATGAAGAATTTCATGCCCAAGCACAGCGGAGTCTCCGTAGTGAAGGACTTCAATCCCAGAAAACTCATTATTCAGATTGTATTTATCTGAAGGAATTAGGTTGACATTGACATTTGTGATAGCATTGTCTTTTCAAGGAATATTTGGTAAGTGAACTAATGGCAAGAAGCTTTTAGAGGGATGTTTGTAGCACTTAAGAAAACAAAATGTTTCCTTTTTATGAGACAAACGCTCACTTTTTGTAGTTCAGGCTGGCCCTGAGCTCACTGTGTAGCCCAGGCAAGCCTCAAACTCACAGAAATCCTCCTGCCTCTGCCTCCCCAGTGCTAAGATTACAGGTGTGAGCCACCACTCCTGGCATTGTGGTATATGGGACGAGGGATTGAACTCGGGACCTTGCACTTTCAAGGCAGACACTGGAACCACTCAGCTAAATCCTCAGCCTCTAATCCATTTAAAAAGAGTACTTAACTTGTTAAGCTAATTTTAAACTTTATATTCAAACTTACTGTCTGTTCAGATTTTTTTAAGGACAGTTTATCATTCTATCATTCAAGTGTATTACTCTGCTCCATCTTTGCCATATCCTTTCAGTGAGATTTTTATCCAGTCTCCCTGTGTACTGTGAGTTTGGATAAAGGCCTAAGATGGAGATGATGTTTATTTCCTTTTTAGATTTTGGTGTTGAAACTTCTATGGCTGTTTTGGAAATATTTTTGTACTTATTGCCTCCTTTAAAAGTTATTCAAAACGTTTTTTTTTCTCTGAACTGATCTTTCTATAATTTTAAGGTATTTTACAGCTAGAAAATAAGAGTAGCTACTTACTGTCTGATCTTACAGACAAGATTTGCTTTATAATTCCTAAAGTCATACCAAAATAGTTCATGATTTGTTTTAAAGGCTTTATTTAGATAATAGACTAATAAGCACTTTTTACTGAAAAAAGATGAAATTCCTGAGAGCTGTGTACAAGAAACTGTCCTAGGGAACTCCTAGAACAGAATTCACTGTTGTGAATAGTTTATATCTGAAATCCAAAGAAAGAGAAGAAGAGGAAATATACATCCGTGATGTCCCCAGTGTACATCGACTGCTGTGCCAGACACTTCACATATGCCATCCCCTTTCATCTTCATAAGAATATCAAGAGATAAGTATTATCACTGCCATTACTTAATTGAAAGAAAATAGAGACTCAGGGAATAAAAAGAACCTGTTCAGGATTATATCCCCGGTAAATAGCAGGGCTGAAATTAAAACCTAACTCTCTCTGCTCCCAAACCACTTTGTCGCAAAGAAGTAAAGGAGATTGAAATATTACTAAGGAAATCTAATGCTTGTATACAAGTGCTAGAATTTGTTTTTATCAATGTCTTTTTAATGGAATTTGAAATTATACATTTACTTTTTATTTACCATTAGCCATGTCAAGAAAAAGTGTAGATTAAAAAAAATGTTATTCCTAGTCAAGGCAGGGCTGCTTTTGCTGATTGACAGGGAAATGGCTCCCATATTAGTGTATTCTGTATTTTGTAGAGCTCATAAGAAACTAAGAGCCCAGGTGGTGTGGAACTGCAAGGCTGTGTGGTTAGAGCCTCCAGTTTTGGAAATTACTAAAGCTATTTTTGTAGCCAGTGATAAGGCTGAAGGCAGCAAGGGCAGGCAGGATGCCTGAAGCCTTAGTCCATTTCCATCTCCAAATAAGGAGGTATGGGACAGCTATCTTTCTTCAGTAGGTAGGGGGAAAAGGTGAGGCAGAAAGTGCTTTCTGTCAGCCTTACTCATACACTGCATGATATGAAATAATGCATCTAGAGAGAACCATCCAGTTATATTGAGCCAGTACCTTCTAGTAATTGATGAGTCAGCTACTTAGTTTGATTTTATATTAAAGTTCCCAGGGTAATTTTATTTTTAGGAGATTCAGAAGACTAGAAACACCAACACAGTTCTGTAGGTGGGATCTTGGACCAGCCTGAGTGAGCATTTTGATTTTCCTGCCAGCTGGTATGATCATCAGCATGTATTTTAATGTGTTTGTTTCCTTCAGCTGTAAAATGAGGATAATAATTTCACAGAGACACTCTGAGAGTTGTCATGGGAAGGGAAGCATCGTGAATGGAAATACAATAGTAATTGATTCCTACAACCCTTTTGGGAGAGAGTTTGCCTCATTGAAGAAGGCATGATCATTCTTGCTGCTTGTCTGCTTTCTTGAACCACAACAATGAATGATCAGCATATAGTAGCATTTTAAGCCACAGAAAACCCAGTTCCAAATTGGGTCCCACCACTACTCCACTCAGTCTAGCTCAGTGAGTGATAGCTAAGTGTACTTGATGGGGAAGCCTGGACATGCTCCTCCATTAATGAAGTGCACTCAGGGTACCAAACTTGTCTTTATATACATAAGTATACTTGAGAGCTTCTAAACACATACAACATCTTCAAATCATAATTCCTACATGTTACATTCAATGCATTCTTAAAAGAAACTTCTCAAAAGTTAATACTGTTTGCCATGCCTCCACAATATAAATTTCAGGATAATATGTTGTGGGAACATAATAAAATGCTACATTGGTTAAGTTAGGTTCCTCCTTAAGAAAAATCATTATTTCTCTGCTCTCAGACCAACAGAACGTGAGCGAACAGAAAGGCTAATTAAAACCAAATTAAGGGAGATCATGATGCAGAAGGATTTGGAGAATATCACCTCCAAAGAGGTAAGAGACCCTGAGCCCTCAATGTTCCAAGTCTTAAGAGCAGAATAACAATCACTGTGGGACTAGAAATTGCATATGATTGAAAGTACAAAGATTAGTACAATGTGTCATCTTTGTTTCAGATACGAACTGAGCTGGAAATGCAAATGGTGTGCAACTTGCGGGAATTCAAGGAGTTTATAGATAATGAAATGATAGTAATCCTTGGTCAGATGGACAGTCCTACACAGATATTTGAGCATGTTTTCCTGGTAAGTTTTGGGGCAGTTTTTTTGTGTGTGTGTGTTTTTTTTTTTTTTTTTTTTGCTTTTTGAGACAGGGTCTCGCCTTGTAGTTCAGGCTGGCCCTGAGCTCACTATGGTGCCCAGGCAAGCCGCTTCGAACTCAGCAATCCTCCTGTCTCTGCCTCCCGAGTGCTGGGATGACAGGTGTGAGCCACCACGCCCGGCACTGTGGTATGTGGTATTGATGGCTGGTGGGCGTGAGTCTCCACGCCCAGCATTGTATGTGGTCACCAGGGATCGAACTCAGGACCTTGCGCTTGTGAGGCAGATGCCGGAACCACTGAGCTAACCCTCCGGCCCATTTTGGGGCAGTTTTAAGTAGTGGGCTTAATCTAGTCTGTCTCTGTGCTTTTAAACATATTTACATCTATCCTGGGATAGAAGTTGTGATAATGATGTGCTACGGCTCATCTCTTCCTTACTCAGTAATATGAAGCTGGTGGATTGAAACTGACTATAGTGAGGAGAGTAGCAAGGAAACTGATATATGTTACAGATCAGTCTTTTCCCCCATAGGTTGTTAAATATAATACCTGTTTTTCTAAACACAAGTTAAATATATTACCTGTTTTTCTAAATACAAGTCTGCTATATTTTATTACAGTATATCTAAATAGCATGGTGGGCAAGGGGCCAGGATTGAACCAAGGGCCTCACACCTGCTAGGCAAGCACTCTGCCACTGAGCTACATCCAAGGTCCTAAACAGTATCATCTCTGAAGTCTTTGTTTTAAGTCTCTCGAATGTCTCTAAGGCCTGATGGATTTGAGCACAGCAGACAGGAGTTACTTCTAACTGAGAAGCTATTGAACTCCTTTTTATGTTGCTGAAGATTGAACCAAGGGCCTCATACTTGCTAAGCATATACTCTACCACTAATCTGCACCTCAGCCCTAGGCTCTTAAATATGTAGCTACACCTTGAATCCCCAAAGTACTTTTCCTGATTACCAAAAAGTCAGTGACTAAAAATTGTTCCTTATAGTTTGCAGACATTCGGGGACCTATAAATAGCCCAAGATGACCTTTCTGACAGATAAGTTAGGAAAAGTACATATATCCTAAGGCCTATTTTATTCTCTAATGTTGAAGAGTTCTAGTTTTTATCTCTATATGATAGAACAAATTAATAAGGATAATTAAAATCAATGAGGAATGCTAAAACTTCATTTTTATTTCTACTCCCCGCATACTCTGACCAAAAATGTTAATAGGACCTAAATCAGTTGATTTGAATTTAATCTCCTTTTTCAGGTAAGGACATTTATGAACTGTGAAAAGATTGGAAACTGGGAACTATGTAGGACTTTTGCAAATGGGAAGGGGAACAAGAGTTGGGGGGAGCAAAAAGGATGAGAGGGAAGGAGAACAAAAAAGAATTAAGATGTGCCAGGCATGGTGGCTCACGCCTGTAATCCCAGCACTCGGGAGGCAGAGACAGGAGGATTGCTGAGTTCGAGGCTTGCCTAGGCTACATAGTGAGCTCAGAGCCAGCCTGAACTACAAAGTGAGACCCTGTCTCAAAAAAAAAAAAAAAAAAGAATTAAGATGCAAAGCATATTCCCCACAATAATGTGATCGTTATTGCTGAAAACATGTGTTAATAACAGAATAAAAAAAAGAAAAACTGAGAAATATGAAAGAGGAATAAATGTGTAGGAACTGACTAAGCTGGATCAACTCACCATACATATTCAAGAATTTATTTCACCAAGCAGTCAGTCTGTGTATCTCCGAAGGCTTATGCCCTGAGTTAATGTCTTGACATGTGTGCCCCTGGAGGGATTCATAGTGAACTAAAGCTATGAAATTACCCACACATACTTTGGAGGAAAACTTTTTGCAATAATTTCACTTGGCCTGTATATGTTGCCATTTCTGGATGAAGATCATACCAGACTGTCTTACTTGTAAGGCACCTGGTTTTGCTGTCTCTGATGTATACTTTCATGAAGGCTTGAATCATTCGTTCAGGTGAACTCTGCCCCTAGGTCTCTCGAGTTCAGAGCTTGGACTTTAGCACCTTAAAAGATGTGGACATGGCTGGGCGTGGTGGCTCATGCCTGTAATCCCAGCACTCAGGAGGCAGAGACAGGAGGATTGCTGAGTTCGAGGCTTGCCTGGGCTACATAGTGAGCTCAGGGCCGGCCTGAACTACAAAGTGAGACCCTGTCTCAAAAAAAAAAAAAAAGATGCAGACATGATAGGGCCAGAGATTTAGCTCAGTGGTTCCGGGGCCTACCTTGCAAGTGCAAGGTCCCTGGTTTGATCCCGAGTAAACACATACATCAATACCGGGCATGGTGACTCACGCCCACCAGCAATCAGTACTACATACCACAATGCCAGGTATGGTGGCTCATGCCTATAAAACCCAGAACTCAGGAGGCAGAGGCAGGAGGATTGCTGTGAGTTCGAGCTTTGCCTAGGTACATAGTGAGCTCAGGGCCAGCCTGAACTACAAAGTGAGACCCTGCCTCAAAAAAAAAAAAAAAGACATAAAAGCAAGTTCTAATAGTACTCAAAGCAGACAAAATAGTCTAATTATTCCAAACTTATTTCTATATCAACTACAAATATATTTGAGTATTTGTACCAATAGATTCATCTTATGTTCTCTTTCCTGAGATTTTTCTCACTACAGAAGTAATTTATGTTCATTGTGAAAATGTTGAGGTTAATCATCACCAAAGAGGTAATCATTGTTCCCTTTTTTCATTATTGCCTTCCAGTCATTTATATGTATATATATGATAATATATAGAGAGAGACTTTTAATTTGAAGAACAGTTTTAGATCCATAGGAAAACTGAGAAGAAGATAACAGGGATTTCCTCTGCTCCACACCTGCGTAGCCAGCTGCAGTCAGGTTGCAGTCTCCCACCAGAGTGGTACGTTAGTTAACAACTGACGAGCCTATAAATTCACATCACTCAACATGTGAGTCCATCGTTTATATTAGAATTCACTCTCGATGTTTCACATCATATGAGTTGGAACAAATTTACAATAACTGTTCATTACAGTATCATACGAAGTTTTTACTTTTTAAATACATATTTATGTACTTAGTTTTGATCAAAGGAAAATCTTTTCAACTTCAGATAAAATTCTCTTCTCTAAAGAGTGGACATCTTCTTTCCATTCTAAACATTATTCTTATTTGGAAAAACTTCTTCCAAATAGGAGAATCCTGAAACTTAACTCTTACCCAACAAAACAAGTACACAAACAAGTCACCTAAATATATTACACTTGTTCTTTTGTGGCTTCCTCTCTTAGTTTGCACTGCCATATCCTATGTCCAAACCCCTGTCTCTTCTCCAGTCAGTTTGTAAACTGCTGTCTTTTCCAGCAATCGACATGGAAAAGAGGTCTTATCCTAGCTGTGAGTCGTGGTGTTAATTTTCTGCACAGTCATCTCATATTGTGCATAGCTGCCATGCCTGGAGCTCGACCAGATTGTGCGAGGAGGCAGCAGGATTTTTCCTTCCCTTTGCAAGAATGCTCAGCTCTGCAGTATACTTCACAGAGGTCTCTTTATTTGGAAAGGGATACAGGGGAAGTATGAAGAACATGGTTTAAAGAAAATATTCAGTGAAAAGAGAAGACATTGATTGGTGGGAAGCCAAGATGTTAACTAGAGAAAAGGATTTTCTACACCCTTACAGGCATATGACTTCTCTGAGCTGGAAGCCTTTGCCCAGCCAATTTCAATATCAACAGCTCTCCTGGAGGCTGTCCAGTTTGGCTGAGAAAAGCTAGATTCTTTACAGAAAAGCAGTCAACTTTCTTAAACAAGGGAAGCACAAGAGTACTGCACATAGAACCAATAATTTTGCTCAAGAATAAGAAAAGTAGAATTTTTACTGTCAACTTTCTTTTTCCAGATTTAATATAATCTTTTTAGAAAAGTGTTTCCTTTTCAAGGAAAAATTTAGCCTCAAACTGGCTACTTTTACTGGAGGATGCGGAAAAATGAAGAGTCTGTGCATAGATGGTACAGTGATGAAGTGGATTACTTTTATCATAGTCGTGATTTCTGTTTCTGCACTGAAAACGTGTGGCACGAACTTCTCTTAGAAAGAAGTTAATTGAGAGCTTATGCCTGTTTACCACAGTAATGTGACTTACAATGTTGAAGGTATTGGCATAATACGATAAAGAAGATAGAGGTGCCAGCCCTTAGGGATTGTCATGTTGTTTGTATCCTAACAGAGCGCCAGTACAATGTTTATCTGCCAGAAATGTGCTCTCCTCTTTTATTTTGCTTGGAGCAGTTGGACCCCAGCAAGGCTATTTCCTGAGGATAACATTTGAAAAGAATCAGCTAGCTGGACCTGTAAGCCAGTGTACAGTGTGAGAGAGCCAGAGTGAAAGATGGAAATGAACTTACCTAACAATATAAGGAGCTGGGCCAAGGATTTAGCTTAGTGATACCCAGCCTGCAAGGGCAAGGTCCTGAGTTCAGTCCCCAATAACCGAAAAGGGGAGTGTGTGGACATTTAGGTCTATGCAGCAGTAGAGTGCTTAACTTGCCTAGCATGTGTGAGCCCTGGGTTCAATCTCTGGCACATATAGGGTGTGTTTTTTGCATAATTATGCTACACAGAATTATAATGGAAGCCACTATTGCGTTATGTCATTACAAACCTGAAAAGATGGAGCTTTAAAAACTATGAGCCAGGGTCCGGGATATAGCTCAGTAGTTTTAGAGTCTGCCTTGGCAAGCACAAGGTCCCAAGTTCAATCCCCGATACCAAATGCCACAATGTTGGGTGTGGTGACTCACGCCCATCAGCAATCAGCAGCATACAACACAATGCCAGGCATAGTGGCTCATGCCTGTAATCCCAGCACTTGAGAGGCAGAGGCAGGAGGACTGCTGAGTTCGAGGCTTGCCTGGGCTACATAGTGAGCGCAGGGCCAGCCTGAACTACAAAGCAAGACCCTGTCCCCCCCCAAAAAAAAATGGTTCTGTGTAGAGCACAGTTGACCAGTATGCCTGGTATTTCTGTTGATGACAGAAAAGTAGTAACAGCAAGTTGACTCCAGTTCTTTCAAATTGAGCCTGAAGCAGCCCTAACCACAGTTCAGGTCACTTTATGTCGGCTTCACTGAGCTCAGCGACTAGTGCTTTTATTTTGATTCTGGTTAGGACTCACTTCAGATTGTCAGAATGAATTCTGTCTGGACAGGCAGATAAAAACCATGGATTTTTCTCATCACATCAAGTTTTATTTCCATCCACCTGGACAGAGTTCTACAGAAGATTTAGATTTCTAAATTAAGAAGTAAAATGGCCACATTGCCCAGGCTTCAGTTCAGCCACTCGACCCTTCTTGTTTGGTATCTTCCTCCTTATGTAGTCTTATGTAGTTTTGGGAGGATTGGATCTAGTTTTCTAAGGTTGAACCCAAAGCCTTCAGAGCCTTCTGTGTCTTGAAAACATGTCAGCTGAGCCCTCATCTTTAGATGTCATCATCATTTACTGACCTCTTCCTAAATGGAACTTCAGCAGTGCCCTTGAGGTCTCCCTGTTTAACAGTCTGGTTACAGGTCACTTGTAATATGATCACGTGTTTATATAACAGTTGATCATTTTCAAAGGGCTTCTTTCATTTGTTTATTTGATCACTCATACAACAAACATTTGTTGGTCCTTTGTTGTGCCAGCTATGAGACTAGGCATTTGTGTGGTCTGGGCCAATTCCAGAAGGACTGATGAGCATATCAGAGATACTCGGAGAGGGCTGACAGAATAGGATGCAAAAGTGACCCCTGGCTGGACAAATAGGAGCACTGGGGAACTTGTGCTTATGAGTCGGATGTGGTGCCACTGAGCTAAATCCACAGCCCTAGGAGAGATTATTAGTAACCTGAGCAAGCCTGGTGTAACAGGACAGGTTGAAGTGCTATGGGTGGATACTTGGGAAATAAGGGAGTAAAACAAGTATTATACTTTTATTTCTATAAATCTTAGCTATCAAAGGAATAGAGGAATAATAGTGTCCAGAGGAGAATGTGGGATGGAGTTCTTCTATTTTAATGTGATCTATTTTCTAATTATATATAATTACAGGGGAAGGTACTCATTAAAAACAATGGACTAGAGCCAGGTGTGGTGGCTCACACCTGTAATCCCAGCACTCGGGAGGCAGAGACAGAAGGATTGCTGAGTTCGAGGCTTGCCGGGGCTACATAGTGAGTTCAGGGCCAGCCTGAACTACAAAGTGAGACCCTGTCTCAAAAAAAAAAAAAAATGGACTAGAGTGGACAGTGTAATCCATCTTACAGATAGGAAAGGAGAATGTATGTAATTTAAACACTTTTCCCTTTACCCATGGTAGGATGTCAGAACTCAAACTCAAGTATTCTGATGCTAAATTCCATGAAATATATTCTTAAAATATATTTCTAAATGCCCAAACAATCTGAACAGTTAGTTCAAAGATAGAAAATGGACCTAAATATTGAAAAGTCACTTGTTTTTGCTAGTATTAGAAATACACATTGGAATTACACTAAGATAACATTTCGTCTCTTCCAGTTTGACAAAAATTCAGAAACTTAACTTCATATATTGTTCGTAAAAGTTACAGGAAGACAGCACACTCATTCATTACTGGTGAAAATATAGAACTGTTTGATCTCAGTAGAAGGGAATTTAGTGTTGTCTACCAAACTTTCATTTAGCCTTTCACTCCACAGTCTCACTTCTACAAATAGGAAAACTTTATTCATAGGAGACTAGTTGAATATAACTACCTAATGCAGTCCCATGGAGAAGGAAATAAATAAGAATATGAACTGTTATATGGAATAGTTTTGAAGCTATATAGAAAAATAAATATCAAAAAATCTATATACTACTTTGTACAAGAATTGCTAACTAAGGCTGAGGATTTAGTTGAAGTAGTACTGCATCTACATTGGAAGCACAAAGGCCTGAGTTTGATCTCTGGTACTGAAAAAGGGTGGGAAAAATTTAGCTCAGTGGTCCCAGTGTCTGCCTGGCAAGCACAAAGTACTGAGTTTAATCCCCAGTACCACATACCACAATGCCAGTGGCAGTGCCTGTAATCCAGCACTCAGGAGGTAGAAGCAGGAGGATAGCCATGAGTTCAAGGCTATATAGTAAGCTCAAGGCCAGCCTGAACTATAAAGCAGACCCTGTTTAAAAAAAAAAAAAAGCTAATTAAGAATTAAGCAAATTTGGCCGGGCATGGTGGCTCACACCTATAATCCCAGCACTTGGGAGGCAGAGACAGGAGGGCTGCTGAGTTCAAAGCTTGCCTAGCCTACATAGTGAGCTGAGGGCCAGTCTGAACTACAAAGTGAGACCCTGCCTCAAAAAAAAAAAAAGAATTAAGCAAATTTGCTTTTTTTGGGTTGTTTTTTAATTGATTTTATTGATACATTTTATATACATGTTGTGATCACAAAGGACATGAGAATTTGTAGCAGTGCATGATACAACTTAATTCTCATTTTTTTAGTTTTTTTGAGACAGAGTCTCATTTTGTAGTTCAGACTGGCCCTGAACTCACTATGTAGTCCATACTACCTTTGAACTCTCTGCAATCCTCCTGCCTCTGCCTCCTGAGTGCTGGGATTACAGGCGTGAGCCACCACGCTTGACACTGTGGTATTTGGTACTGGGGATTAAATTTGGGACTTTGTGTTTTCCAGGCAGATGTTGGAACCCCTGAGCTAAATTCTAGGCCCAATTTGCTTTTTTTTTTCTTCAAAATATAACATAGGTAAAATAAGTCAGAAATGAATGCAAGTGGTTACCCATGGTAATTGAAGATACATGGGGTGACATGAGACTTCCAAGCTAAGTTTTGACATGTACCTGTGCTCAAAAATTAAATAGAAAAAATGGGGAAAGCATACCTTAAAATTGAATACAGACATGAGACAAATTAATCCAAATGTATATCAGTTGGTGAGTTCATAGGAAGAAATTGAAGTGACTTTGAAGGATGAACTTTGATTATACCTTTAGTGATACATGTTTAGGAAAAAAAAGACAAAATTTGAACTTAATAGGTTTGTTGCTGGTTTGATGTTGGTTTAATAATGTTGAATCTATTTTGTAAAAAGAATAAATAAGATATTGGGAATCAAGAACCTCAGTGTAGCTTAGGAACAAACATGGGACAAAAGAGCCAGGTATGGCTGTGCATGGTGTTGTATGCCTGTAAGCCCAGCACTTGGGAAGGCTGAGGTAGGAGGATTGCCATGAATTCAAGACCAGGCCAAACTACATAGCGAGACCTTGTCTGAGGGAAAAAAACAGAAGAGAGAGAGCAGGAGAGAAAGAGAGAGAATCAACCAGGTACAGAACACTCTTACCCAGTACATGAGGGTCTGACACAAGAGGACCAAAAATTTTAAGGCTAGTCAGAGGTACATAGTGCCTCCCTGTGAAACAGAGGGTGGGGGGAGAGATAGAGAGAGAGAGAGAGAGAGAGAGAGAGAGAGAGAGAGAGTGAGAGAGAGAGAGAGAAAGGAGGTCAAGAGGAAGAGGAAGGGGCCAGAGATTTGGCTCAGTGGTTCCAGTGCCTGCCTGGCAGGCGCATGGTCCTGAGTTGGATTCCTGGTAACCACATACAATGCTGGGGGTGGAGACTCACGCCCACCAGCAATCAATACCACATACCACAGTGCCAGGCGTGGTGGCTCACACCTATAATCCCAGCACTCAAGAGGCAGAGGCAGGAAGATTGCAGAGTTCCAGGTTTGCCTGGGCTACATAGTGAGCTCAGGGCCAGCCTGAACTACAAAGCAAGACCCTGTCTCAAAAAAAAAAAAAGGGGGGGGGGAAGAGGAAGAACCTTATGGTGTTGAATGTGAATTGGAGATAACTGTACAAACAGTTCTGTTTCATTTTTCTTTATAGTTTTGGGGAATTAAAATCACTGGTACTTGGGCCGGAG